>JAHQIW010000431.1:0-63835 GCA_019055375.1 Parelaphostrongylus tenuis
GTCTTCAATTGTTATGGAAGAAAGCGTCCTTCTATAAGTCATAGCTTTCAGCGAATAAAGCGAGCTGCGTCAACGTCGACAACACAGTGACAGGAATTTGCACAACAGATGGGAATAAAAAGTGCTCAGAAGTACACAACGCGGTGATGATAATGCCTGTTCCCCCCACAGCCTTAACAATTGGAGGAACTCTATCGGTTTGTGTTCTTTTTTGTACAAATTTGTCTTGTATAAATGATTTTGAGTAGACAACAAACGTCATTATGGCGAGTTGGGCAAGAGCGATGTGGCAAAGTGTCGTAAACCAAGCGGTTCGAATGCTGGCATCGGGTCCGTTTAGACAACATTTCTTCGCGGCATTTGCCGTTGTTGGTGGAAACTGAATGAACTAAGGTATTCCGGAGCAGTACCTTCATTGACTAATATTTATGCAGGGCCACGCTATTAATAAACTAGCAAATGGCAAAGGTGCTGATCAGTCAGTGTAAATCAGTAAACTACATATAAGGGTGCAATGTGATAGATTTGGAGTTCATGCTATTTCTGAGAAGTATATGAGGGAGCTGCAAATAGAAAATACTGCGAGAACTTTTCTCGCTTATAATCAATGAAGCTTTCTCATGGGTTCATCTTTCTGCAGTACACCTGAAAATACAGCAATTAGACCTCGCGTGAAAATAAAGATACGAAACATCAAATGAAGTTTTCAAATGTAACTCAATCATAAGTATATAGTTTACATTTGGTTTGAATATAGTGCACAAAAGCTATTTCAATGCGTTAATACTTTTAGAAACAGAGGCCTGGAAGCAGACACGCTGCTATACACATTACAATTATACACGCTATACACATTACAAACAACATAACAACTGTAGAACTTAAGTGTCAAAGTCGCATAAAAGTGTTATTGTTAACAAGCAAGCACACGTAACCTCTGTCAGTATGGACATATTGAGAAATTTGGAGTGACTGAAATTACAGTTATAGATGCCACTGACGACAAGTTGAAAGATACTTCTTTTTATCGGGAAGATTCTTCATGGAAGATTTTTTTTTTCTGAATAAAGAGTTTCTCTCCTCCCTTATTTTTTGAGCTACTCATGATCATTCGATAGCGTGAATTTCAAAAAATTCAAAAATGTATTTGCTTCTCGAAAGGGTTTTCTTATAGCGCTTATCAAAGAAATTTAATTCCTGTTTCACACATGCGTATTTTTTGGGAGGACAGAGTTCTCCCCTTAGACCTACACCACTACCACTCATTCATCCAACTCATTCAATAGCGTAAATCTCGATAATTCCAATACTATGTTTGTTTTTCGAAAAGAATCTTATTGCACAATGCGGGGAAAGGAAGATAAATATTCAAACACGTAGCTAGGCTACATAGGTTCAGTAGAGGGTTTATTTGGCAAAATAGAATGAAATGGAAAAGCTGAGCCCACAAAAGGATAGAAAAAAGTTTCCTTTACAATTGCAGAAAGAGAAACCTGGAAATACCTGCGAACTCGGGGGAAGATCTCTAAATAATGAAGTTTCTTGTGACAGCGTGAAATACTATATTATACATGATTTCTAACGCAACAACGCTGTAAGGGGGTCGTTCTAAAAAACAATTAATTTGTTGATTTCTTGGGAACTCAAAGTTTTGAATTATTACTAATAGCCTGATCAACAATTTTGTTCAACGAAAAATACCTCTTCAGAATCTCTGTCTAATAATAGAAAGTATCCGTTGCAACAACTGTCACAGATAAAAAGCGAAAGATGTATAAAACGACCATAAATGAGCAAGAAAGATCAAAAAATGAGATATCGACACGACACAAAGTACTAGAGGAAGCATATCAAGCCATCTCCTCCTCATCGAAAGCTTAATTTTTGCTCCTAAACATGCTTTAACTCTTTAAAATCCAACGGGTGGCCACCTGACAGCGATAAATCAAGACTTCATGATCTTCAAAGCTCATGAATTTTGCAGTTTACTTGGTTAATGAGCTTGAACGAGATGAACATTCATCGGGGCCAATAATTCAGTGCTTTTGCTTTATAAAACTGCAATGACATAAGTCCAATGCCCACAGTTTTCCGATGAAGACCATTTCATTAAAAAGAAAAAACAACACTCATTAGCAAAAGTTAGTAATGGAAGAAACAACCATGATCGTTGACTTCACTGCCTTATCACTTGTTTTCATTCTGTCTGCGCCGTCTACGGTGCACGGCAAGTTATCTTCTGCTACATTGTTTGGACAGACATAATGGATTGAGGAAAAACTTCCTCAACACCCGCTGAAGCTTCAAAATTTATACATAAATTTAATCGAAAGCAACAATGATCATTCTTCAAATTAAAGACCGTCATTTTCCACAATCTTCTTCCAAGATCTGCAAGCTTCTGGATCTGCGCGAAATACTATGTTTTGGGTATTTCCATTCCATTCCTTCCAGCGCGCGCTGTTTCACTAAGACTATAGCATACCTTGCACCGCAAGGAAGAGTAGAGAAAAATTTGATGAATTGGAGAGAGTCGAGTTCTTGCTGTACCCAATCTACAATTCAGATGCTGCGTGGTTCGACTATGGTCTTTTTCGCTCAATGGAAGATTTACTGCGTGGACACCGATTTGAGACGTTTGACATCAAGTTGAAGAGGATGTCAGGAGTTTTTTGATTAAAAGCCCAAGGAACGGCGAGTTTCGAGCTAACATGGAATATTGCATATCGTTGGCACAGGATCGCAAAGTCTTGTAAATACTCATAGTCTCTCCTTCAAAGAATCGTTGTTTCTAATTGAATTCATGTAAAACTCTGAGTTATCAGCGGGTCTCAAAGAACATTCTCCATAACTCAGTACGTTTATCATTAAACTCCATTATCGGGAGTAAGCAGTGTAAGGAAAGCTGGTTGTTTATACTATTGTGCAAAATTAAAGAGTAAGATACAGGATTAATAAAGAATGGATAAAGATTTTAAAAACATGGAATAAAAACGATAAAAAATATACTGGGCCGCTCCATAAGTTTTTGCGCCAGAGCACTAAACATCATATTTATCAACAACCAGAAGCTATCAAATTTGCATGATTTTGGCATCGCTCACTTACGTATTTCCTGCTAATGTTTTGGCGTACAACTTATCTATACATGTTTTTAAGATAAAGCTATGGTTGGAACAAATCAGCTTGCTACTCGTGCACTGATGGCACGTAAGGGAAAGAGCTAGCGAAGCGTCTTCTAAGATTAATAGAACTTGGAGCATTGATACGTTTGCAAAAAGGACGGCTTAGAAGGATTTTTACGAAGTTCAAAGCTGGAAAAAATAGTTTGGAGCACCACTCGTTCTCGGGTCCTTCACAGGAAGCGCTATTAAATCTGTCTTGCTTCACCAGCATTTTCCCTAAACGCCATTGGCCTATGACTAATGAGCGAAGTTGTTCCAAGATAGCTCTCATCTTTGAGCAAGTACAGAAAAGCTGCATACCATAATGTTCGCAGGAAAATGACCAATTGAATGATACCAAAATTATTCAATTTTAATTACTTCTGACTGACAGATTTGGTGTCTATAACGTCAGTACCAAAACTTGCAGAGCCACCTAATGTAGAATATCAAGCAGTAAAAAAGCATTTGGTAACCAGAATATTTGACAACTTTCCCTTTAATGAGAGAAAAATGTGAAGCAAAGAGTAGTAAAGAAATGAACAGTATTTGCAATCGTAAAATCGCATTTCTGTAGAGTACTTTATTTAGTTGATGCATGATTGAGATAATGAGTACACGTTATTCGATGGCGTATACACTGCCCTGAATATAATGCATCAAATTTTATCTAAAGATCTATAGGTAGATCTACCTACACTTCTAAGAAGGTCCATATCAACCACTTCTAAGCTAGAGAATTACAAATCGAAATACCAATTTGCATTCATTCTTTCTGCGTAAAATGAGAAGAAAGCTGTCGCACAGATTGTTCTTTTATGAAAACCTTACTCGAGGTTGGTGTATCTCCTTCAAAATTGGTGGTCGACGTCTGGGCGGCTCCCTAAGGCAACTAGTACGCAGCAAAAGCTTATTAGTTCCTACGAGCGTTACAGTGCGACGTTTTCCTTCTAAATCCATTGATCTGCTATCCTGAATACTTTCGTAAGCGCCATTGGCTCACGGAAATCATTGGCTGACTGTTCTGTAAAGTTGACAAAATAAAACTGATAATATATCTTGAGCCTTTTATAAGGTGATATGACATATGGTGATTTGGATTCGCGTCGGTTCCTCTATATGTGGGGGTTATTTCCCTGCAAGGTATTGACTGAATCGAAGGCACTAATGGCAGACCGTGCTACTGATGAGAATTTAATGCCTTAAGCAGTGTCTAGCACTGCATAAGTGCCATAAAAGGCCTCATGAAAGCGTTAAGATATATTATCACATTATATACTGGAAAAGATGTTGAGTCAAAGCTCACTACATCCAAGGTAACAAAAAACATTTATTTCAGCACCAATATAAGCAAGTTGTTACACCACCTATGGATATCGAAAATCGTAAGAAATAAGTTTATGTAAACCCTACACTTATGCATCCAAGAGACAGATTATTACGTGAAAAGATATTGTCGAGACAAACACATTCCTCGCCCATGTGATAATCAATGCGATTAGTTTACATATTGACCAGTGGACTAGCTAACAATTAGACTTAATGAAAGTTGATAACTGTACGATTCAGTTCCTACGTTTTCGTCTAGGTTTCATCTTATTTGCTTATGTAAGTTCTAACTGTCTGGACTGCACGTCAATTTGGTTCTTTCAGGCCCTAAAGGAGGCGAAACTGCCTAAGCTTTAGCCACTGACACGACTTCTGTTGTACATTTTGTTCAGAATAAACGAGTATCAATAATCTCGTGCATGCTGCAGAAAACGTCAAGAGGCAATACAATTTGACTATGGGAAAGAAAAAGTCGTAAGTAATATTGAATAAGAGATTTAGACACTTTTTAGTTTTTTCGACGAGCCTTACGACAAATGTTGTTCGCTCTAGTAGTTCCTAATTTTCTTCTTAAGCCAGACACGACGTGTTATTACTAATCTTTATTCAACAACTTACGTTTCGTCAGACCCTCAGAGCCTCGAAAGGTCAAGTTGTCCACAATGCAATTAGTGAAACATCTCCATTACTCTTTTAGAACAAATAACCAAACATAGATTTCTATCGCATCGAACATAAAATTAACTTTTAACATACACAAATCTTTTTCATATGAGTTCCACTAAATAATTCAAGTGAAGATCACCGTAGAGATCTCATAGGCTCGTAATGCACCCTATCCATCAAAACAACAGTCATATATACTGTCCCATATCGCGAGTGATGGTGAGGGCAATCTTTCCCGCGATCTACAGTTGGATTGGTCGTGCTAATCCAGAATGGCTTCAAAATCTTTCTAGCCAATGTTTTGTGTTTCTGCGCAAGCCATTATTCTCTGATCTCTGTGATCTCCTTCCATTGATCACCACCCAAATCATTCAGTGGAACACATATAAAAAGCGGTGAGCATGTTGAAAGTTGATTGTGTGCTCGATGAGATTGAAATTCTCGTTTGGTGATTTTTCTCAAAGATTAATGGAGGTGTTTGACTAGTCGGATTGTGGACAACATGAGCTTTCCAGGCTCTGAAGAAGGCGAACTGCTGAAGTGTCAGCTGTTGAATAAAGATCAATGTAACACTCGTGGTTCGCTCAATGAAGAGAATTAGGAGTTACTGAAGCATGTCGAGGTCAATAGCTAGCTTGTCTTCGAAGTTATTAGCTCTTTATCTCCTTTGTAACCATCCTGCAGTGTGACTTAGACATAGGTGCACTCAATGCTGAATTTTGATTGTAGAACCGGAAGATACGACTGACAAAAGATGAGAATAATGACCACAAACGAGGAAAAAAAAGTCGAAAATTAGAAGTGTGAAGTGATACAAAGTACTTATTGTAAGCGCAAGAAACTATTCCTTTCGCATCAAAGGCTAAGTTCTTCAATCCCCAAATGCTTCCACTCTATAAAGTTCGACTGCTGATCAAGTCAAAATAATAGACCACGATATTGCTGAAAACCACTAAACTGCACATTGTGCAATGATGTTGCCACAAGAGTTTCTTACGTATGAAATTTGCCGACCACGAACTTCACCGGCAAAATAACATGTCGAATTTTGGGAGAGGAAGATGGTGAGCCGGCGAATGAATCCTCGTTTATTTCACAAAGAGGCAGAAGTACAGATCCTTTGAGGTAATCCGAGTAGTAATCACGGACCATGATCTCAAGTGCACTCTGGAAGTCTCAACTGTTTCTCATAGCCGTCACTGTAGAATCATATTTCTTACCTGGGGAACATCGGGGGTTTTGCGAATGCTCTTCTCGCGTTTTGTAAGTTCGGCCATACCTTCAATTCATCGCTCTTCGAAATCATCTTCAATGCCTTCTTTGCAGCGATTTGTTTATTCAGACGCTAACTGGCGGTTTCCTGTGACATGTGCGACTCCACGTTGGCGCATTATCTCAGTTGTTTCTGCAGGAAAACGTCACTTGGTCATTTGAAACTCTCAGCAGCTCATAGTGCTGACCTGAAGATAATGAATGAGACCGTCATATTATTCGTCGACATTGATAATAACGAAACTTTACTAAGAACCCATAAATGACTCATAAACCCAATTTATGGTAGTTCAGAGTTCGTTATTTACTGGCATTCTTACTAACTCGCCCTTCTTTTCACCAAGAATGGCTTCTTGTGCAAAGGAGACGATAGTCTGAAATCGTGCAGATTCTCAGAACAACGTGACATCAATTAAGCAAAACCTGTTACTTATTATGAGGTGGCTTATACAGTTGTGACTCTTTTGATTAGAAAACCCCAACGTCTCTTGTTGGAAATGTTGACTTTGAATTGCGAAATAAAATTGATGGTTTAGTCATTATGCATAATTTAGACAGCGTCTGGAGGCAGTTGAACGTGCACTGTAGGTATGAATGTTAATCTTAGTCCTTTTGAAACAGAGATTGTATCCTGAGGTACACTTATCCTCTGTTTACTCGCTGTAAAATGTCATCGTATCGCAGGTAAATTTCAAGATCAGATGAATGAAGCTCAAACTATGTACTATTCAGCTTTTTACACCTAGGATACAACTCGCTTAGCTCTGAACATAGGAGCTTGATACTCACAAGTGGCAAGTCAGCCTCTCCCGGAGAGAAGTAAAGGGA
Organism: Parelaphostrongylus tenuis; assembly: GCA_019055375.1. NCBI lineage: Eukaryota > Metazoa > Nematoda > Chromadorea > Rhabditida > Metastrongylidae > Parelaphostrongylus > Parelaphostrongylus tenuis. The sequence goes on from JAHQIW010000431.1 coordinate 7,260, forward strand.
TCTATTCAATGCAGACCACTCGTAACCGAATCCAAGTGCAACGCTCCATCACCTGATAGCAGGGTTTGGCCCGGTCTGACTTTTCTTCACGAATTATATGTTTACATACGTTTCCCAAGCAACATATTATCATTTTGCGACGATATTACCAGCGGCATAAGGAGAAGCTGTTCGACGAGAAGATGTCATTCAGCCAAATCATTTTCCCCTTTCGGAGTATTATGTTAACTTTGAAATGTATAAACGAAACAGTGAAATATGATGATTAAGAACTAGACCCTCTTCGCTTTGCTCGTGACACCATTCATGTAACAACAAGCATCAGCAAGCAGAACGAAGGCTGACAAGCTGAACGCTTCTGGAAAAGAGGTCTCAGATTAAATATTATAAAGACGGTGTACATGAGGAACAGATTATTTTGAAATGCCCTAACAGAATGAATATTCTCGATAGCCCATACGTCTGTATACGTCGGATAGTCCATGTGATGAATGACCTACTTTTGAAGCTGAGATCGAGAGCATAGCGGCTTGAAGAGCGCTAAAAATTGAGTGCATCAAGGATGTAGTTAGGAGAGAGAAGAACAACTCACTCTAAGCCCATATTTGCTACTCAACGATTATCCATGTCTAAACATTTGGTTGCATTGAAAAGACGATGCTAGCAGTAATTCACATCTCACAAATGACGAGAAGAACTCCACTCCAATTTGGAAAAACAAGCGAAAATCAAACACGCCGTTCTGCACGCCAGCTGTCGTAGATAACAGGGGACTCAAACGTAGTGTGTCTTATTGACAGCCGATTGACGAAAGCCGTACAGCTCATTCTAGACTCATGAAAAGCTCAACATATGTTATCAGATTATGTATTGTGCTCTGCAAGGTCTATATAAGCATTCATAACAGCAGAAATCTGTATTTTATTGCTATGCTGCTAAGAAATAAATCTCGAAAGTTGAACGAAAAATAGAGAGAAATTTTCACTCTAATTTTATATCCAATGGTGTAGAGTGCTGTGCAAAAACGTTTGCGTCAGCCGGAATATGAACCCACATCTCACTCTTTCCGTTTTATAACATAGTGTATATATATTATATATAACATAACATCATAACACCGCAAGTGGCGGTTAAATCAAATTTATTTCTGACTGATTATTGATACCCAATATCTGTCAACAAAAAGTGGGTTTAATGTCGCTGACGACTACCCAGCCAGACCGTAAACGGTTGGCTATTGACAGATAACGCGTTGTAGTGTAGAAAGAGTGCCGCGCAAAACGAGCGTCGATGGTGTAACGGTTGGCATACGCTACGGAAAGAGTGAGATCTGAGTTCAGATCCCGACTGAAGCAAACGTTTTTGCACAGCTCTTAACACCATCGGGTATATTGTAACATCATAACACCGCAAGTAGAGGTCAAATAAAATCATTTTCGATTGATTTCTCATTTTATATTTGCAAATTTCTCGTTACTTTTCAAGTGGCGCAAACTCCAAATCTATCAAATTACACACTTCAATATAGTTTACTGTAGTCTATACTCTTCAGTTTTCACTTCATCAGCGTGATGATACTATATAAACATTATTGCAAACTTACTGCAGAAAGGCAATCTTTGAAAGAATGTTTTTGCAGATCACTGAGTGAAGAGAAGTCCTTTATCGAGCTAAGCCTCCTACGTTGATATGTTTTTGCTAATTACTAAATCAATATATTCTGCTAAGCTACTGGATGAATGTGTCAAAACGTCTACTTTCATTTACCCTTGGCATGGGTAGTCAATTTCTCACAGAATAGACCTAAACAAAGCCAGTCTTATCAAGATTATTTACATCTTATTAGTTGGGCGTTTTGATATATTGGCTTTTCTCAAACAGGCCATGATTTAAGTTGCTCACCACCACGTGCTCATCCTTACGCGATGGTGTGAGTTGAATTCATTGAAGTGAGAGAAATTATAAACTCAGATCTTCTCATAAGAAAAGAAGGGATGAAGAGTTATTGTTTTGATATCTATAATATTCTAACTCTACACGGTGAACTCGTCTGAGCAGAACCTCTTGAATCTTTATCAATTGTCCTTTCGAAAATTGGTGGGAGCGTTTGATTGTTAACTGAGGATTTCTAAAAGTGTCACCTCTTCACGTTCGCCACCTAGCATGGCATTTGCATTCGATAACTATCGACAGGTTATGAAAGCCTAGAAAATAGCACCATGTGTCAAAGTAGATCGCCGGAAAGAATGTGACTTTTACAGAGCTTTTATCGGCCATTGCGGCAACATTTAATCAATTGCCGAAGTGGTTGATCGTTGCGAAGGTTGTAATAACTCAAACGTTACTGACTACAAGATTTTTTATGATTACATCTATTGAAATAAATGTTGGAATTTTTACCGGCTATCGATGTTTTATAGCGTCTTATCATTTTGCTGTGACAAATGAGCTGAAACTTCACAAATCTTTGTTTGAATATACTATACTTATACTTTAAGACGTAGAATCAACCGCTGATAGGTTGAGCTAAAGGTTCTGGAAATTTTGAATTTTTTTCTTGACATCTTCGTGTCGTTTTTATATGTACTTCGGTATTTATTTATCTAGTTAATTATTTCACCTCCAAAATGCCTACTGAAGAGTGTGATTTGAGTTTCTCCATCCGTACTGAAAAAAATTTAACGGTTCTTGATGTTGTCTGTCGTGAGATTAAAGAAGGTGAAATGGTGGCACGGCGACAAAATCGACTGTGGGCAGATGATTAAGGCGAGTCCAGGAAGGCACTCTTGTTTTTGAAGACATGGCTCATTGTGGCCGGCCATCTGTTTCAAATGAAAGTGACTCGCAAGCCCTTTGGATGCTGAGCTTTCATTAAGCACGTGCTTTAACTGAAGATCTTGGTGTTTCGCAGCAAACCGTTGTCAACAAGTTGCGCCAATTTGACTTTGACCCTAGAACGATAAAGAAGAATGGCACAAAGTGCTAGACAATGGTAGCTTATACTTTGAAGAACGGTTATCGTTCTTTCGGCTGCTAATTTGCGCATATGAATGAAAGTTAAAAACTTCCCAAAACTTTTCCTTGAACGTGAGTACAATTTTAATAATCGCAGACTTGGAAATGAATAGATTTGAGTTACCTTGAGCAACTTCGACTTCCTTATCTATCACTTTGGGAGTCATTTATGAGATCAGTAGTATTTCTATGAAAAAGATATCCAATTTGCAATATCCAAAGGTTTTCTTAATTCTGTCAACCGATTACGAACGAATAAGGAACGTGCATGTTCAAAAATGGAGCCAGTTTGCTTTCGGCATTGCTCAGACGATTTCAATGTACTCTGATTAATTCAAAGCACCTAGCTATCCCCGAAAAGCAAAAGAGAGATTCCGACGGTGCTTCTCTCATGAAAATAAGATTATTGAGAGATAAGTTTGACATTTGTTGATGGAACTAACCTTTCTATGGCAACCTTTCAGGTCACGCAACTCTATACACGTCTCGTGAATCGGTCTTTTGATTTCTAACACAACTTCTCCAAGTTTAATGTATATTCTTGACGATTAAGTTGGATTATATGGGAGCAAATGAATAATCAAATTCATTCGTTATACAACAATTTTTCACAGCTTTTTTAAGAGTTTTAGTAACTATTCGCACGCTTAACTCTCTGCTCAGAGCCGTACCTAGCCGGTTTTATAGAAAAAAAATCGTTTCGAACCGCTGTAAATTCCGAGACAAAATTATGTTCTACATCGGCCATGCAATTCAACTATTACATTGATGGAAGCACGAAAAGCACATGAGGGTGTAGAGAAAGTCTCGTAGTATCAGCCAATCGTTCAGTCTGAAGTTTGTCTTAAAGCGAAGAAGCAATTACTAATTGAATAACAAACATCGTAGTTTCATGTGAGAAAAGCGATTGATATTCACTCCAGCCCCTTTGTAGCCTTATCCCGCAGCCCATATACTGGCCATAGAGCACATGATCGCGTACGTGATTCAATCTTATTTATTTCGCTACACTACAGTTAAACGGTCCTTCCAAAAAGTAATCACAAGATTGGAATCAATAGAATTCACGCTATTTATAATTACAGATGGCCTTAAAAAGGGCTCTGTCTGACGAGGTGAAAAACACAAATGTTTTCTTCTCCTAAACCACTAACACAAGAGCTATTCCAAAAAGCAAAGAAATTTCCAGGTTCTTCGGGATTTGTGTTGTCGAAAGATTGAAGATCGGTGTTCAGTAGTTAACATCATTTTTTTAGTTTATAATACTGTTCTCAAAGATGAAGCATCAGCCAGGTAGAACAAAGATTGACCGACTGAGAGCACTTGAGAGAATACTGGTCCCAGGCTAATTCACAGAAAGACGATGTTAATGAGAATCGGGCTGGTTCTGAATACGCCATTCACGCACAGGTGGATAAATATCTGCAATTGCTCCACTCACGTGTATTTAGTTCCGCGAAATTAACATGATAGCTGCAACGTAGCTTCAGAGTTTGATATATTGCGAACTTTATTTGATCCTTCATCACAGTGTTTTTTTTTTACACTGTGCTGATTTCACTACTTCTAGCAATTAGTTCGCTTCTCCTCTTCTTGTTGGACGGCGTAGAATACTGGCTGAGCAAGTCTCCATGCGATCTTCACGATAGCCTGGCTGCGGCGTTACATATGGCGATGTTATTGACTGCCGGAGAGAGGTGGGGCGTGATGGTCGGGTCCACGCGCAGCGACGAGAAACCACTTGGCCATGGCGTCTCCATCTCCATAGTTAGGTAGCAAAAAGCGAGCTGCTGAGGAAACGCTGGAGATCATTGAGACTGTTATAAAGTGATCGAGGTATCCTACTCTGTACCCACATTTCAGCCCAGTTTCTGCCTCATGGTATGCATCAAAAGTCTGATCGTCACGTAAGCTCGATGAAAGTTCACGTGGCGCTACTACCAAGGGCGCAGTTGAAAGGGCAATGCTAACACTGCTAGGAGTAAACCGCGTCCCACAGTTGGAGAAGAAAGTCACAATTCTGGCTCACACCAACAATCAAAAATCAAAGACCACCTTCTACATGCCAAACTGTCGATGAGCATGAGAGCCAAACACACTACATGTCTCAACGATAACCGATTAGCGGGGATCGTTACCAACCTAATTTTCCGAAAAGTCAAATTCACAAAGGGAAGTAGGAAGAGAAGTGGGCCTGTTTGAGAGAAAAGATATTATACCTATCGAAGTCGGCTACAAAAGCCACTAGGTTTCTCTTTTACGTAACAGCAAAGAAATGAAGAGTCTGGCGACACTCGCTTGAATCGCTCTACGAACAGAGGGACGACAGGTGATAGTGAAAGGCAATCATTGTAAAAAAAATGATGTTTTGAAAAATCATGCTCATGTCATATTTTTGAAAAAAAAAGTCTGCACAATTTCATTATCTGAAAAGGTTTTCCCAAAGGGCTTTTTTGCTTGGTAAACATACGAAAGTTTGAATCAAGATGAATCCAAATATGTGCTTGTTATTTGGAAAGGCATTTTTATAGCACTGTAGAATTCAAAATAAAACCATGTTTCACACACTCCGTTCCCTTTCATTATCACGCTTGCATTGCGCTGGAAAAACCAAAAGCTTATGAAGGTGTAGAGGATATCTTCGAATAACAAAGCCATACGTTTTATATGAAGCTCCCTTCAGAGCGGAGAGAAGTCTTAGATTAATAACAAAAATCGCACTCCACACGTTAGTGGCGGAATCCATCCACATCCATCACACCCCAACCGATAAGCAATGCGCAGCTCGTTCGATGCCTCAATCTTTTTTTCTGCTAAACTTCAGTGAAGCGGCCTTTATAGAAAAGAAGCACAGAGTTGGAGTCGTCGATGAATAATTACTGGTGCTTTGTCGAATTAACTATGTCATGTGAAGAATACGCACACGTGGAATGCAGTTTCAATCTCTCCGCTACAGTGCTTCAAGGGAACCTTTTATGAAAAGAAATAAACTTTCAAAATTGCCGAGATTTACGCCCTTTGATGGTTAGTGATAAACAAGGAAAGCGCTCTATTCAGCGAAATATAAACACTATATAGTGCGTCGCGTGTGAAACAAATTTCACTGCTACTGCTATAGCGTTTTATGAAGGCTTTTTTGAGAAAAAAGTACATTTTTGCATTTACAATGATGAAAGCTTGTAAATAGTTACTAATAGTTTAACAAAAAATCTTCCTAAAGTAAAGAAGGTTTCTTCAAAAACTTTTTCAATGACGGAATTGAACTAAAAAACCTTCAAAGCAATGGCCAGAATTTGTTCTACGGGAAGCGCTAGGAGAATGATGTGGCGGTACTCTTCGTCCTTGAGCAGATAGACCAACACGACTCAGAACAGCTTGATCAGCTTCAAATTGCGCTTAAACACTTACAGCGATGCTCATGGTTTACAGCGTTGGCGATGCTTCCGTTTGTTAACAGCGAAATAGAAGAGACAGATTTCAAAGTAGAAGTCACCACCCTCGCATAGAAGCACAATACTCCAGCGCACACGATATTAGAGCGTTCTGGATAAATACTGTCAAACGGGTATGAATCGTAGAAGAGATACTTTGTATTCACACTGATATCAGGCAGAACATAAGACTGCTGCGTTGATGCGAGAGCACCATTCCGAGTTTATGCAGTCCCGATTGTCTTTCTTGAACAACCCAATGAAAGACTCATAAGTAAAAAAAGGGCAATACGTTGAAGGTTGTTTCGTGCTTGATGCAACTGAAATCTAGGTTTAATGAATTTTTCTGATGAAGTAATGACGTTTCTTATCCGAGTGGGTTGTGCAGAATCTGATCTTTCTCGCCCCGTCGGAACGGCATCGTCTTAAATAAATAATATTGATGAAATTTCGTTTCGTCCCAATAAGAAAAACAAAGAGGGGGCCGAATTTGTTACGCTCAAATGAGTAGCATTGTAGCCAGCTGAAACAAAGGCAATTTTGAGCTTCACACATTACGTCGCTCAATACTTAGATGATAAACTCGCAGTGAACGAAATGCTTCAGGAAAACTGTTCAAGTTGGAAGCGCAGCAGTCGCTAGAGTCTTCAACCAAGGTCTGCATTTTTCATCATCATATGGTGCACATCAATTTTACAAACTGAAGAACAAGCGCTACTGTTATCCATCACAAAAAATGTTCGAATATATTGAACGTAGTTTTTTCTTCCGTAAGACATAGCAAAATTTGCTTTGAAATCTTCCCTTCATAAATTTCGAACTACTTTATAAACCTAGATTACCAAAGGAGACGAATTAATGGTTGTTGAAAACAAAAAGCGCTTCGAACTTCTCAGATAGTCGCTTTCAAAACATTTGCGAAAATTGAATAGACCGTACAGCAGCTAACGTTGTTCGCTTGCAAGTCATGGGGCAATTGTGAGAACTGACAGCGTTCATAAACATCTGACTTGACAAAAAACTTGATTACATTCAAAAAAGTCAGCAAGGAAGCTATTGCTCAGTGTCGCATCACTAGCTTTCTTAACAATGCCCACTGTACTACTTGTCCATTTCGCTACAATGGCAATCTCATCAAGGCGTATAATTCCTTTGTCTCACGACAGGACCTGATGTCTTCATACGCTTTGTTTTCTACTCCAACAAATTATGGCACAGTTTCCTCCGTGGTTCCTCACACTGGCGAATTCTTTATGGCAGTGTTTGAATCGTGCAGTGACATTGTGGTGAAGTCCTTAACTTAGCTATCAGGAGATCTCTCCATAGACAAAAAAAGATTTCATGGGCGTTTCAAATAGATTAACGAGAGTATAGAACTCTAACAAACGCAAATTCTGCTTTAAAGAAAATTTCTCGCCAAAAACATCTTACACCTAGAGTTGCTTATCGTTTGTCAATCTGTTTCTTCTTTCACGTCTTCTACATACTTTATCCCAAAAGTGCACTTGCAACATCGAGATTTCATTGACTGCTTGTATTTTATTCTGGGAATGTCGAAATTTCTGGCAAAGCATCGGAAATGAGAAAGCCGGAACCAAATGTGGTCCCGCCCTTCAACTGGCGCGATGATGCGGTGTGATGCCACTTTCAGAATAGGGAACTTTTCTTGGGTATTCTCTCCAACTGATTTCTTCTATCGATCTTTATTTTGACCTACATTTTACATGGAATTCACTTGATTATCCAATTTCCTGTGTTTCAGAACAGCACAGCCAGTCAGAAAACGTGCTTTGAATAGTTTTACATCAAGTTTAGTGAGTCGGCAGACCCTGCAGTTTTCGTAATAATCAGTGAAGTGTCACGCAGATGTTACTCACGAAAGTTGCCAATAGCCAAATCCGTTACTGCCGTGTAACTGATTTTGTGCAAAATATATCAAAATTATTTCAGCCTGAGTCAACCATAATTTCTTGGATTTTTAGGGTAAAAGAATGAATATTCTTGCAAACATGATCAGAAGTGCAACCGATTTACTCACAATTTCGCTGTTAGCCACAATTTCGACAGTGTTAGGATGCGGTGTGTTGCCACCAGGTCAAGGTAGTAAATAAACGCTTTTTCCGTAAGATCTCTTCATCAATATACGAGCCAATATAGCTCGTGGTCTGGTAATGGGCTTTTGTAGTGCCCGATACGCGTGTTTCGACCTTACAGTCTGGTCAATCGGGTAGAAGCCGTCGTCTTTCAATCTTTTTATGAGCTAATCCTCTCAGGAACCTGCTCTCTCTACAGAGAGATGTCGAAGACGAACGATCTACACTGTAAGTCGAGTAGCAAAGGTCACCGAACTTACAGTGTTTTACATTCGATTGTAAAAAGCCCATTACCAGACCACATGACATGTTGGCTCAAATATTAATCAAGTGATCTATAGAGATTTGAACGCGGTTTTAACAAAACACTCGAATCAAAGCTACAATATAATAAAAATACCAGCAGAGAGCAATCGACTGTGAAACACTGCGAGTTCGGTGTTATTTTCACTTGACTTACAGTGTTAATCGTTCGTCTTCCTCTATGTCTCTCTGTAAGGAGAGCAGGTTCCGTGAGGATTAGTTCATTAAAAACTCAAAAGACGACGGGTTCTGCTTGACTGCGAACTGTAAGGTCGAAACTCGTGTATCGGGCCGTACAAGAGCCCTTACCAGACCACATGGCATGTTGACTCAAATAATAATGAAGAGATCTATTGAAATTTGAGCGTGGTCTCATTAAATCACTCGAAATAAAGTTTTTTTCGTAAAGCAATTTTGTTAACCTCGGATAAAATCCTATGAGCTTTAATCACAACAGTTCGCAATCTCCTTGCAGTGAACACTAGAATCTTCAACGTTACTGGTTTCACTTTGCCTGTCGCCATGGCGTACGCCGGAAACCCCGCAGTATTCACTAAAGTACCTGGTATTGCATCTAACATAGCAGGAGCTCGGATATTTGTAGGACGTCTTGTAAGAAAGGCAGTAAGTTTGCAACTCTTAGTTTACAAGTTTCTTTCTTGAAGCCAGAAATGGCGTAGGATGCGAGTTACAATTTATGACAGTGCCTCAGGCACTTAGTGCTCCCATGAATTGCACAGTTTTACACAATTTGGTTGAAGACTTCTTCAAGCAAACTCTACTACTTAGTGAAAAAATTTCCCAGGTTTTTGATGTTCTCAAAAGCCAAGGTCGAAACGCACTCCTACCCGACGCAGTAATCTCGGCCATTTTGGGTCAACTAAGTGTAAAGATCAGTTACAGACCACTGCGTTGCGATATGGCAGTTAGCCCGCAGGACATGCGTAAGTCTTCAAATTTAACTTCTTATCAACAACACGGCCTGTTTCTAGACCGCGCTTGCGGCGGCAGTTGACGGTCACTTTGTATTTTCACATGCTATAATGAAAATTAAGCAAACCTTCGGCAAACAAAGGTTATGAGGGAACAATTTCGTGATTAGAAAATAGAAAACAACAGAACAGACTTTTATAAGGTTTAGTTTGGCGCCAGAAACGTTTATATGCCGAAAATTTTCTTGTATTTCAGTGGAAGAGCCACTCCGCTCTGAAAAGGAACATAATTCCAACAGTTATATAACACTCGATTTTTCTTTTCAAACTATGTTTTTGTAGTTATACTATGGCTAAAAAAATTTCAGTATCCAGAATGAGTTTGGTCTATAAGGAAATCTCATTGTAAGTTTATTAACGAGCTCTCGATGTTGATCAATCCTGAGTGATGCGGCATACATTCGCCTTCAGTTCTTAACTTTGTTTGAAGTGATTGAATGCATACCTGACCTTTACATTGCCTCCCACTGTATCGAGATGCTGCTTATACTCCCAGGCAAATCTACGACCAGTCCGGTGCCAACTCATTGACCTCGAAAGGATGAATGGCTCAGTGAGCTATGAGCGTGAGATTGAACCAGCGACATTATGTGCTACGCACAGCACATCTGACCATTGCACCAAGTGCGCTCCTAAGAAAAGAATATAGCGTTTCACAATGAGAAATCTCATTTTTTAAACATCATGGCGAATTATTTAGCAATGTTCAGCAGATTCCCGGTTCTAAAAAGAATTTTTCGCTACAAAACTACTGGAAAGACTTCTACGAACCGATTGGAGTAGAAAGAACGCCCGATTGCCCTTAAAATGTTCACTTTCCATCACAAATCGTAGGAGATGCAGACGCATTTTTTGGAATATGGTCGTATATCCATGCCTTTTGATTGCATTCTCAATAATCAACTGTACTCACTGAATACCTTAAGGGATGGAAATTTTAGTCACTTGTCACCTGTTGCCCTCGTTGATCGTCGAGTGACTCGAGCGAGCATCAGCAACTCTTTCATTTTTTCCTTATCGCGTGCAAGAGCAGCTCAGTGGGTCCTCCTCTCTCTAGAGGTTCGTTGAGCATCATATCTTTCTTCAATAGCCCCTGAAGAAATCGGACCATCGAGTTGGTGGCTCTCCTGTAAAGCGCTTGATATCCCGAGGGATCCAGTAAGTAACGGCTCTTGTCCGTCGGTTGACGTTAAAGCGCATCACGTGCCCGGCCCTACCTTATTTTCGATACCCTGTCGTGTAGAACGGCGCCTCTTCTTCGGTCGTTGACATAGGTCGGAACTTCGGATCCTTTTTCATTTGAGAGATACGTGGTACTCCTAGCATCGACCTTTCGACTGCGCGTTCAATAACGCCAAGTGATCTTCGTCCTGCTTACGCTTACGTAGCGACCACGTTTCTGCTGCATAAGTTAGGGCAGAGATAATCGTCGTGTCGAAAAGGTCGGTACGCAGTCGGATGTTCTTTGTCCTCTTCATTACATCTTCAATGCCCTTAAACGTTCTCCAAGCCGCTCGTTTCCTCCTGCTTGAATTTGGAGCTGGACTGTTCAGCATTTTGATTTCACGACCTAGACAGCGTAAGTGGAGCATTGAGAGATGTTCGTTTCGTTGAGCTTGAATGACTTATTGAAAACCCATCCGTTCTTCGTAAACATCGCATTTGCTAGGTTCAGTCTAAGACCCATCCTTCCCAGGCGTTGTCGAAATCGGTGAACATTCGTTCCGCCTGGCTGATGCTTGGTGTGATAAGGACGATGTGGTCAGCAAAGCGAAGTTGGTTAGATTGTCGACCATCAATCTTCTTTCCCATATCGTCCCATTCTAATGATCACATGATGTTTTGGAGGGTGGCAATGAATAATTTCAGCGAAATTGTATCGACTTATCGAAACGCCTTTTTACGTTTATAGTGATATCGTTATAAAATGACGATTTTAGTACTGAGCTTAATTTACAAAAAAGCCTTCTCAGTGCGTCGTAATAACTGAAAGAGGACTACGCTTTGCTGCTGGACTAAATAGCTCGTTGTTTTAATAATGCACTGGTTATTTGATACTTATGCAGCTAGATTTTGATTTTAAAAAATTTCATCGTCACGAAAGGGTAAATTACTTATTTCAAAACGTATTTTAAGTAAATTTCGTCATTATAACTCGAAGGTAAACGTTGGTAAAACAAGATACTTCAAGCGCTTACTGTCCTTTTTCAAAACCTGTCATAAAATGTAGCTCAGAAGCACAATTTTTTTACTGCAACTTGTAATAGACCTTTCGAAGAGGGTGTTTTGGTGTGCAACCGGTGGAAGCCTTGCAAGAGTTGGCATCTGTCAATTGATGACCAATCATTTGAAAATATACGAATTTCTCTTCCTGACCATTACTTCTTATGTTCAAAGATTCGTTAACAACCAATGACCATATAAACAGCATGAGTCTGCAGCAATTTATTTTTACATACATTAGTAGAGTCCAGAAATGCACCCTTGTTGCGTAGAATTGAAACTCTTGGCGATGAACAGCTCCCTTTTCTACTCTTTCAATAGATTATTAGTCATTGAATAGCTCCAAAGTGGAGATCTTATTGGAAGACTTGGTTTCTGTAAAGGCCTTCTTAACGCTGAATCAACAAGGAGAAGGCTACGCCTCATCTTTGAGGTCGTTAGTCAATGGTTGGAACTTCACAACTGGTTTTGTTGACGATTACATGGCGAATTTCAGATTGAAACACTTTATCGTCACGAGAAAACGACACTATCGAAAAGATTTTCTGAGACATTTCTAGTAAGAAGTATGCTAATACGTCTTAAGATTCAGCATTTTTCAATTTTAAATTATGTCCTTGGTAAAAGAACATATTCCCAGCTATTACTACCTTGTACTGCCGCCTATGTTGCAAGAGTGAGACCGTCTCTTCCAAAAATCATTCCTCCTTTCTCCACACGCATTCACCTGTTCTGCAATGAGCTCACAAACAGAATATGTGCAATTTTCCAGCTGACTGATTTTCTGCACCTGAACATCACGCCGCCTTGAACAGTCACGTCGTGACCAGAAAGTGGGCAGGCAACATCTTTGCCGGTCACTCTTTGATTACCTCCTTACCAACGCCTCTTTGATGTGGTTGGAAACATCACAGTATGATATTGGTTGAAGTTTTGAAGGCTTCTCCCTAGTTCGGAGAACGGAAAGGTCGGGTGACCTTCGACAATCTGCTCAGCCAGCCACTTTCGCAGCCAAAATTCTGAATATGTGAAAGACGTGTGATCGAATAGTGAACAGTAGATTACGTCTTCAGGGATGATACGCAATCTGACCTTATATTTTTCTGATGATCAAGACCTTTTACTTAGAAAATTTACTTACGTATAGTTCGTCATTCGCCCAAAGTTATTGCGTAACGTAAAAGTACCCGACTTCTCTTCTCGTTCGCGAATAGTAAGTTTTTTCCTTACACTGCCAATCGCAGTATTTCTATCATTTACTTAAATTTTCGTCTTTCTCTTGAATGTCGGAGAATACTGGTTGAACACGTCTCCTTGCAATCTCGAGGATAGTCCTGGCTGTGGAGCTTCATAGTGTCCATTGTTGATTGCTGAAGAGTGTTGAAGGCGGGATTTAGCCCGCGCACGCTGCGACGAGCAGCGCAACCACTCGGACGCGACACCCCTGAACAATAGATAACTAGTAGGAATTAACAATTCCTTTGTTGAAAGAATTACTTCTACCAGTATCCCACAAAAGAGTAAGAGCTTAGCTTTGAAATTTGCTCAAACGTGTTCAGCTGAGGAACCAGAACAAATAATGAAATTGGATCACTATCATTAGTGAAAATGGAAGGAGAGACCCACCGAAAGCAGTTCGGCTAAGAGGAAAATCTGTTTTTCACTGGAGAGTGTTCATAACCGCCTGCATGCGATAAAACTGAAATAATTTGGATAGGTGGAGATCGGTTGAGGCGCAGGAAATTGTCTTGTGTGCTTCGCCTGTGCACTTGTCGTCCCGTTGACCGTCGAGTGACTCTAGCAGGCAGCAGCATTACTTCCATTTGCAAGGGTATCTCAGTGCGTTCTCCTCGCTCTAAAAATTCGCTGAGCATCACATGTTTCTTATAGGCTTTTCTTGGAGGAATCGGACCATCGGGTCGGAGGTCTTTTTGTGTAGCGCTTGCCATGGTGAGAAATGAGGCCAATAACGGTTCTCGACCATCGATTGTCGTTAAAGCGCATTAATTGTCCGCTTCACTTTATCTTCGATAATCTGGTAGTTTTTACATGAAAAATAAAAGGTAATTTTGATCGGAATATGGATAAAGATGGATAAAACTGTATAAAAAGGTGCAATAGCAGTTCCAAATACGACCTTTCGTAAACAGCTGTCTTTCTCTTCAAAAATGCGTGGTTTTAGAACATGCATCGACGTGTTTCTACTATTCGTAGCCTTTAAGGTCTCTTCTGTCATATTTTACCGTTTGCTGGCATTGAAACCACACTTGGTAACAAAAAACGTGCAACTTTCATTAGAAAACTACCACAAAATCACTCAAGCACGCCGCGTCCGCCGTGCGACTGCGTCGTCTGCCGCAAAGAATTTTAGCGTCGTTGTCGAGTGGTTTTCTGTTATTAGAAGTATAACACGCATCAAACCGGCATTAATGTGTTTGATATTCCTCGAATAAAAAAGCAGTGCTGGAGAATTACCAGAATATGCCTCATAAACTGAGAAGAACTCTGATAATGGCACTGAAGTAGAGCCTTAAAATTACCCCTATTTTCTGGACAAATTATCTCTTATTATTTCCTGAAAAAAGTACAGTGTTCAATATATCTGATAATGATTCACAGGGCTTTGAAGAATTAAAGAAAGTTAGTTACTAAAACCTTACTAATTCTTTCAGTTTTATAATCTGATGGAAAAAAGATATTTGAGAGATTCACAGTATCTTGCAGTCGACCCAATGATGCGGAGCTGCGTCATCGTCGACAACACGGTGACGAGAATTTGCACTGTGAAGCGCCGGGCGATGATGTGTACGGCGGAAAATGATATGGTGACTTTAGCGGAAGTTCCCCCTACAGCCTTAACAGTCGGAGGAACTCTTTCGGTTTGAATGCTACTATTTTTCATACAGTTGTGTTTTGTGAAAGAAAAATGTTTTGAGTAGATCACAAACATCATCATGGCAAGTTGGTCGAGACAAATGTGGCAAAGTGTAGTGAATAGAGCGCTCCGGATGTTGGCATTGGGTCCGTTTGGACGGCACTTCGTTACGGCATCTGCTGTTGTCAGCGGAAACTGAATGAACTGTGATATATTTGACACAAACGTTTTCATTCAACCGATATTTATTGTAGCATTATGGCATCATTAAACTGGTAAATGGTAAGTGCGTTGAATAATCAGAGCGTTGCAATTAACTACATTGAAATGTGCAATGTGATAGAACTGCTGTTTGCGTTATGTTTGAATAGTCTGAGAGACGGGTAAAACGAAAAAAGTGCTTCTCGTACCGCTACCCGGAAGAGATCGATCTTTAAGATTTGTACAATAAGGCATTGAGATCGTTAGTGCTACTGAATTTTTCAGAACAGATCTGTTTTCCTGTGAAGGTGTTCCCCGTTTCCGCTGTGAAGTCGGTCAGCAGAATCAAAGATCACATGTCTCGATCTTGCAAATAGCTAATCTTCTATATAGAGTTTCTGCAGGACGCATGAAAGACCTTCAACGTGATCCATGAAAACATTGAAACTGTCCAAGTTTTCAAGAAAACTTATCTGTCTTTACGCCCGCAATGTTGATAGTCGGTCCCGTGCGCGTCGCGACGAGCATCACAACCACTCGGCCATGATGACCTCGTTTTGGCCTATCACGTTAGAAACCAACACTGGTACCGAGGTCAAATGGCAGCTGGAACGTAGGAGGTGCACATCAACTGAGGCTTTTTCTTCGCTTCCTCATTTACAAAAAACCCTCTTCCGTTTAGAAACATTTTTCTGCATTACACCCAATCTGAAAACAATCAAAGGAAAATAAGATTATTCATTTCATAATCTACAACACAAGAGAGCTACCACCTCTCTCATGCAATAAACGCTGTAGTCAACGAACAAGCGGAAAACAACGACTTCACAATACCTGTGTCTATGCTTACAGAAGACATTAGATTATTACGTGGGAAGGAGAGGCCATACATCTAATTTTTGATAAAGGAAGACTTGTAAAAACTCTTAGAAAAAAGGACTCAAACATTTATTAGCTTTTTCGATAGCCTGATGACACTCTGTTGCCCGTGTCTTCCTTTTCTTCATCACATTCTGTAATTTCAATTAATTTAGAAATGCCCTTAACAATATAACCATTCTTTGTTGAACCGAAAGACTAAGACAAAAGGATAATAAACAAACAAGCAGTCGAAAGTCGGATAATGAAGTGGAACGAAAGGCTTGCTAAACGACAGCAAACTATTTGTTTCTCATCAAAGGCTAAGTTCTTCATCTAAAAGTACTTTAAGTCTACAAAATCTAATAGTTGACCAACTCAGAATGAAAAACGAGGACTCCAAGATCTAAGCAAGATTAAATTATCATTATCAAGGCACGAAACGCATGGACATAGACGGATGAGTGTACAGTGAGAATGTAAACTTTATCTAGAGGTTCTACAATGACAGAGCGCACTTATCAGATTTCAATGTTCATGAGTTCACTCCGAGGTGAATATTCATTGTGGCTAATGTTTCTGCGCCTTTCTGCAGAGCCGCAATGATAAGAGTCTAATGTCCACAGTTCTCTGGTGACGTACACTTTACTACAAAGATGAGATAACGTTCCACGAAAAAAAAAATCAATGGTAGGAAACAGTTTTGGTAGCCGACCTGACTTCAGTGTATTCCTTCATTTTGCCTCCGCCGTTTGCAGAAATGTGTAACTCGTTGTCTGGCATTGCATTGTTTGCAGCGACATGCAATTATCAGTACGAGTGAACAAATTGTTAGTAATGCCATCGGAATCTACACGGTAAGAAAACTCGTGCCTTGAAAATTTAGTATGCACTGGAAATTTACATATGTTCCACAAAAGGTGAAGCAAACTGTGGACACCCGATTCTACATTCTAGGTGTTGCAGCCAAGAGGTAGATAAAGTGCCGGAACATCAGCCATACTAAAGATTTTATATGAATCCTGTTTAAATTTATGAATAGAACAAAATACTGACCTTTTTAATGGACCTCGCTCGATACCATAATAATCTGATGAGGATTTAACATGCATGAGCCGTCAAGGTCTAATGCTAGACAGGCGCCTCTTTCGTCCTACGCGGTTCAGCCGATTCCTTGAAGCTATAAGCGGCACTGCGCTTCTGAGGAGTTCAGGTAAAACGAAACGTTCGCCTGTCTAACGCTTAGACCTTAAGGGCTGAAAATATGTTATGTCCTTGTCAAATTATTATTGTATCGAGAGAAGTTTCCAAAAAAGAGGTTGAATGGAGAGGTATGATCGATCTTAACAGCCACAGGATCGATTGCTGGTCTCTACATTGTGAAGGGATTCCGTCATCTGAGTTGCTTACTTAGCGTCGATTTCTTCAAAGAGGAGTGCAGCCTCAAGGATCTACTGAACTGAGGGACTGTGCTACTGAGGAGTCACAATAGGACGAAACATTCACCTGTCTAGCACTTAGACCTTAAGGGCTCAAAACATGTTATATCCTCTTCAGATTTTTATCGTCTGAGCGAGGACGATAAAAAAGTGGTCGAATGGAGAGTTATTCCCTGTAGAGTAAATAACTTACATTTACATAACTTCTCTTCACTTTCACAGTGCGAGTTGTCCGAACCAAGAAGAATGAACAGTTTGGTGAATTCGGGAGGGGTCGAAGCAGCACCGTGCTTCCTGATGAACTACATCACTACCACTGTGCCTGTAATATGAACAAGTACCATACTTTATTGATCCGTCTTCACTGTTTTCCTTCACTGTGCGGATCCCAGTACTTCTAGCATTCAATCCGTATCCTTGGTTGTTGAGAGGATTGATCTTCGCGAACGGCATATAGAATTGGTCGAGCACGTCACCTTGCAATCTCTAGGATAGCCAGGCTGGGGTGTTTCACAGAGCGCTCGTTATTGATTGCCGGAGAGTGTTGGAGGGCTCTGGGATCAATTCGCATCTAGTCGCAGCATCGCTAACCGCTCAACCGCAGCCCCTTTTGTCTAGGGCACCTCCGTTAAATTCTATTTTAGCAAATTTCTCATCAACTTTACTAATCCTCCAAAAGAGTTAGCACGAAAATTTGTGGATGACTCGCTGACAAATAAGAACCACCAGCAAAACCGTCAAGTTCATTTTCTAGAGACCACATCTCATACCCTCGATGGTACGAAATCTACTTTGTACGTGATTGAGGTCACTGTGTAAGTCAGCGCTTGATCTTTGAACGGAGGAGTACTGCTAATTCTCGTGCTTAATTACTTGATTTGATCTTTGATCTCGTACTTGACGTAGTGAAGAGGTTTTCTATCCATTCATCTGTTTATGATTCTATTTATATGTCTAGGAAGATTCATATCAACCTATAGTACGCCGAAAATTCCGGGAAGTTCTATTAGTCATATGACTGAACTTATATGAGATTGCTATCAAAATCCTCATTCCTCAAAAAATTCGATGTCTTGATCTTCTTCAAAGCCGCTATTGATTCGAGTCGATTGCCCGTAGTCGTTCGTCTTGTCTGCTGATCGTCGTAGTCTTTCGAATCGATCCTTTCTACTGCAACCCGATTAAACGAAGTAGAGACGACCTTTGCGATGTCCTCCATCTTAGCGAGCTTTGATGGAGAAGATTCGACTCTAACGGAGCCTAGACCCGTGAAGGTGAACAATCTACGCGAATCATTGGCTCTGAAGAAGACGAGCGCGTCTAAACGGGCGAATCAGGGTTTGAACCCAAAACTTCGCGTTGCTAGTGTGGAAGAAATCTACCTTTTGTTCTAAATCAGGTTACATTGAAGTCGTTTTCTGAAACCAAAGAAATGCACTGACTATTCGCGCTGAATTTTGACAGAATTTGATCTAGTACTAGGTCGCTCCAAAAGTTTTGGCCTTAGAGCAATAAATACCCTATTATTCAGTAAGAACTTATTAAAACAGCATGATTTCGGTATCTTTCCACTGCTCATTTTCTTGCGAATATTTTGGTATACAACTTGTCCGTACTTGCTTGATGTTGGATCCATTGTGAGAAAAAATCTGCTTGCTACCCATGCACGAATGGCGCGTAGGGAAAATGCTAGTGACGTGGCGCGCAAGCTTCATGGAGCTTCCAATGGACGATCTAAGTGCGACCGATACTCCACACTGTTCTTTCCAGCTTTGAACTCTGCGAACCACTACCTGGCCTTCTTGTCTGCGACCGTATCATTGCCCTAAGCTCCATTAATCCTGAGCACCTCTCCACTAGCATTTTTCCTTACGCGGTATTCGTACATAAGTAGCAAGAGAGTTTGTTCCCAAGACAGCTCCATTTTCAGGCAAGTATAGGCAAATTGCCTATCAAAATGTTCACAAGGAAATGCTCAATTGAACGCTACCAAAATCAAGCAATTTCATTTATTTCTGGTTAATAAATTTGGCATTTATCGATCTGATGTCGATTCTTTTGGAGCGATTTTAGAAAGCAAACTGAAAGTTTGTTCTCATGTGTATTTCTAATTCATTCAAAATCTGATAATCAATTTTCGTCATGCACGAGCATTTTAGGATCATTTCAGAAAAACTGTGTTACCTATTGCAGATTTGTCTAGGCTGTGACTTTCTGTGTATTCTGCATATTGTACGTAAACATGGCTGTTGACGGAGAGGTAAGAAAAACCATCAGTTATTGGATCAGTGACTGATGAAAACTGATTGGTGGTGACGGAGCGGTGGCTTCCATGGTGTAGTAGCAAGCGCCTCCGGAAAGGGTGAAGCGCGGGTTTGAGTCCCAACTGGGTTCGAATGTTTTGCATATCACTCAATAAGCTTGAAATATGGAAATTTCTACTCTGTTTTATGTAAACCGTTGAAACTATTGTCGGGTGGATCCCAGTTCTTTTAGCATTTGATTCGTTTCATCTCGCGTGTTATTCCCACTGCTGTTTAAGGATTTTGTCCTACTGCAATCTCGAAGGGGATCCGATTCAGGTCTCTCCGAAAGGCGTTCGTTGATTTCTTACCAGAGGTTGATAGGGAAGGAGGGGGGGGGGGGTGGTGTCAAATCAGCTTCTTACTACTTGATAGCGTGCATCAATAACCACTTGGCTACTCCTCCCTTGAAGATTGTTGAAAACTTAGTCAGCTCTTATAGCTTCGTAAATAAAGTGTGGTAGAAAATGACGCTCATAAATACTAAGTTCACTTAAGTATGCTTTAAGTTAATTGTGATATATTTTTTCTTTAAGAATGACGAAGAACAGCAAACTCTGATGAATTGCCTCGACTTGCTTATCGCTGCCGGATACTTTCGTGCGAGAATCAAGGGCTTGGCTACCTTCGAGTCATCTCTCCATTAATGAATTAGTTCGTTTGTATTGATAACGGAATTGCTTCTTTACGTAGCTTTGACATTCCGTGCATTTTCATTTTTCGAGCCAAACTCAGTTTAAACACGTCTATCTAGTCGGTTGTCCCATGATTTCTTTCCCAATGATGTTTTATCCACTTTCCTTTCCACTCTAAATCGGGTTATTGCTGGAAGGCTGTGGTACACCGAAGATTATTCTAGTAGCTTCAGCCAGGAGAATGCATACTAGTATACTAACGTAATACAAGAAAGCTAGGCCAGAATACTAACATCAACCAAAGCCCAAATTCTATGCTCTGATTATGTTGTCGGTTTTCTGGAATTTGCAGGGCCTTCTAATTCAGGAGGTGCTTGACAATCAGCAGACAATCAAATGAAACGTTTGCGGAAATCAACTTCGGAAGTTGATTGCAGCAGTGCAGAAAAGCGTTTGGAACGCCTCAGTGTCGTCCTTCTCCACCACAACTCTCGAGTCCAAACTCAAAGTCGACTCGTCACATTTTTGAGAAACTAAGCTGAGCCACGGTGCCACGTGTACTGTATAGTTCTGATGTTGATCCGTCGGATTATCATCTCTTCCGCGCCCTGAAGTAGCATTTTCGGGAGAGCAAAATCAGGGAATACAGCCAGCGCCAAAAGGGCCCTGCCGACTTCTCTGATTACCAGCCTCATTCTATTTGTTAGGAAGACATTCAGTCTTTGCCCAGCATATGGTTGCATATGACTGTTGTTGTGACTGATCATGATGGTGACTATTGTTGTTTGATTGGTTTTCTTTTCTTCCCTTGTCATTTTTCAGCTTACAGAGCTTAGTACTTCTAATGTTAAATTCATTCTTCATCTTCCGGATGAACGGCGTAGAATACTGGTTGAGCTCGTCTTGCAATCTCAAGGATTTCCTGACTGTAGCGTTCTGTAAGGCGTTCGTTCTTGATTGACAAGGCGATACGGGACAACCTAATAGTTGCTTACTACAAAAATATCTGCTTATGTAATCTGGATCTGAACATATGAAGAGTTTTTATTACTATTATTTGTCCTAATCTTCCCTTTATTATCTGCTCCACTGTCTAGAAGTTGGGGAGCGGAGAAGGGGCTTGTGGTCCAGTGGTTAGTGATGAGCGGCACGAGGTTGATCCCCCGCTCCTCGGTAGCAATGTAAGGAAGGATTGAATGAAAATGGTGCTGAGGATCACAGAATCTTGATGATGGGTTAGGTCAGAAACTGTTTGCTTCATTTTTCGCTCCGTTTTCCAGTATCCCAATGGGGATCCGATTTTTTTTCCCTTGTTTCTGTGACATGGCTGCAGCTCGTGTCTCTTGATGTCAGTGGACTTCGCATATGGTCAATGTCCATCATATGTTTATAATTGATACCAACTTTTAAACTTTATCTTGGTATAAATGATCAGTGTTTTTGTTTGTTGGCAAGCTTTCTCGAGGTTATTGCAAGTGTTTACCGTGGTCAAAGTTTTGGTGTGATGCAGTTCCTTGGACCGCTGCTCTGGATGTGCTTATTTCCTTTTTTTGGAAAGAGTGAAAAGCAAAATGGGCGTCATTAGTGCAACGGCTTAGACCATGCGCTCCAGGGTAAAGTGAGATGCGGGTTCGAGTTCCGATTGACGCGAAAGTTTTGCACATCACTCCATATCATTGAGTAGATTTCTTTTTTTCTGCTAAAGCATCACATATTGTTGAAAATCCGTCCACAAATTTTGATTAGCCCATTCGAATCTTAGTAAATTAGTTTCAGATTGTTGGTGGTTATGGTATGATGTTTATCTCATTTCAATCGCGAAATTGATGCTGATCTTCTCTTCTCCGAAATTTGGATATTGATAAAAAATGTATAGCTCTATAATATCTATTTTTCGTAGAGATGTTGTGAAATTGTGCCTTTTTCCCTATATTTCCTACTTTAGAGCATTAACAGAAAGAATCGTTCATGTTTTGGGAACTCTGGAATGCCCGCACTCGATAGAACCACATCAAATTCAAGGTCCAGATCTAGTCCATATTTATCCAGTCATTCAGGTACATTCGCATGATTTTACTGCTAATTTATAAGAAAAGATTCCTATCAGATTATTTTCATATGTTATTACATGTGTTGGTAGAGTCATCGACAATGTAACGGTTAGACGAGGAGTAGTATTTCTTTCCTGCTGCAATAATGTAGCAACTCTATCGTGGTTTTCTCAGTAGGACTTCGTTTTCAAAAATTTAAGCAGGCTCCACAGTTTTTATGTTTTTCAGCACTTTTGTAGAGATTTCGTTTCTTTGAACTGTTATCCATGAAATATATGATCTTTTCACACGTGAATTTGGTGGCTGCTTGAGAATTTTTGTCTTGTGTATAAATGTTGTTTAATGTTGATATAGTCGGTCCTCCTGAAAATTTTGAAATGCTCAAGCCGAACCAGCGTTTGAGATGGCAGGATATTGCCCATGATAAGTTCTATAATTACCATTAGGAATCGGATATACAGGCTTGACTCGTTTACAATGGCTACTTGAGCGCTGAAATGCTGTAGGTCAGCTGAACACATTTTCAGCAGTCAGATTTAGAATAGTTATAGTCAGCATACCAGAAAGCTATAAACTTAGTTTTGTAAATTTAATGTTTTGGATTCAGGGGAAAGCACATTTTTCAGAGACATTTTCAATAACGATTGATTATTGGACCTTTCTCCCCAGTTGTTGCAAAAATGGTTGAAAAGTAGTATAAGGTTGATGAGATGATGAATATGGTGAGGGAGCCAGAGTTCTACAGGCGCATTTCTTCAACTTCTGTAGGGTTAATGATGAAATTTGTGATCTTCCCTTAACGTGACATGATTAGATGTTCTCATTGTCTATTACTGGATGCTGCATACATCAGTTTTCGACCATTTCCTCAGTGTTGTACTAGCGCTTTGCTGTCATTATTTCATCAGAATGGTGGATTTATATCTCTGCAGGTCAGTGAGCAGTGGTCGTAATTCAGCAATGCAAATTGGTTCTTCAGCAAGTGTTCACGAGCTTCTTTTCGGTCCAATCAGTACCAAAACGTCTCTTGTAGTGTCTTCATAGATAATAATGCGATCGAGAAATTGTTGATTTTTTGCGTTGAATTGCTGACTATACGGCGGCTTACCAGCAACTCTCAGCTCAATTCGGTCACTGCCTCTTTGTCAGTTTGGCGTCATGCAGCCTTGCGTTATCTTGAAGCAGGATGAGATTTCGGCGATATCGACGTGCAGGACCTGATTGCACTGTTAACATGAACACAGATCCTTGAGCCTCTGAG
Source organism: Parelaphostrongylus tenuis (assembly GCA_019055375.1). Lineage (NCBI taxonomy): Eukaryota > Metazoa > Nematoda > Chromadorea > Rhabditida > Metastrongylidae > Parelaphostrongylus > Parelaphostrongylus tenuis. The sequence goes on from JAHQIW010000431.1 coordinate 30,940, forward strand.
AAGAATGGCTAAAGACGAAGGGAACACGCCCGACTGATGAGACTGTCAAGGTCGAAACACGTGTATCGGGCTTTATAAGTTGCCCTATAACAGACCACATGCATGGCTCAAAAAAATGATTGTTAAGTGTTTTGAAATCCTTGAGATTTACACTGTTGATGTTCTTGAAAGCGGTCTGTGAATAGCGTCTCATTTTGTATTCGTAAAGCAGGAAACTGCTATAAAGGCTCCGTTGAGCGGCCATGAAGCGGCAAGTATGAACAAATTTGGTGCCAAATGAAGCCTTTGAAAATTCTGCACAAAACGGTATTGATTTGTTGCCTGAGAGATAGCAGAATTGTGCGCAGGCTAATGGCACATAGTTTGGGTAGTGTTGATAAGCAAGCCTAAATCTGGTTAATAGATTTAGTACTTGTTACTGTGGTACCAAAACTTATGAGTTACCAGGCTTATTAATTAACTGGCTTGTACATCTCAAGTGAAAAGAATTTTTTTCCTCGAAATCACCACTAAATCCTTCGAATGTTCGAAACTTTGTAGTGTTCTTATTATCCTTTCGTTATAGTGGCTGGTAAAAATGGCGATGGATTGAAATTGTCCGTGCAGATTATCTCAAATCTTATATTAATTACCAGTACGACAAGAAAAACTCATATGGTTGGTTATTACATAGTATAGTACAATTCTTCTTCATTATCAAGAGGGGGTGGCGTGACATTGTCAAGCCACCATAAGTCATTGTGCAAGGTGGGTCGTCATTTGAAAAGAGAGACCTTAGGTTGTGGTTAAATATAGCTAGTTCCAGCAACCTTCAATCCCTCCTCTCTGTGAGATTTGCGATGATGTCCATGAGAGCATAATTCCACGTAGGCAATTCAAACGTGGGAAAAACTTATACTATGACTCAATATCGGATGATGCTCAATGTACATTAGCCGAATTTTCTGAAAGGTATGAAGATAACAGTCTCAGGAAACATAAACTTCTTTCTGATATACAGTCGTTCGGTACTAGGAGTACAATTTTGTCTACACCGACTGCATGGACGTCCTGATACAATTCCAGTACTTATTTAATTATCTTGTAGTTTCTACTTACTTGATTATTCTTACAACGTCTATGATTAGCAGCTGTACAATATTTTACAAAGCATTAACATTATTAGTGGCATGCAATTTTGAACAACTCACAAAAGTGTTCCCAAAGCCTTCGAAAGAGGGTTGCAGTGTGCAAGCGCATCGCAGAATATAGATTTCTGCGCAGTGTACAGTATCATTTATAACAGGTGTTCACTTAATGCTTTATTAGGAAGCGTGGACATTGTTTTCTACTACCAGTAGCCTTACTAAAGTCTCTTCGTACATATTTTATCTTCTAGTAATCAAAGCTCCTCTTAGTAGCAATAAAAATTTAATCTAATTAGAAATCTACATGGTCATTCGAGGCGCCCGGCCAGCCATTTGACCGTGTCGCGTATCAAGCGAAAAATCGACGGAGTACCGAAGCGGTTAGACGAATTATTCCCAATTTTTAGCGTATCATATCAGTTTCAGTGGAGTCCGTAACAATTCAAGTAATTTTTAAATAGAACGTAGTTTCAATCTTCTAAAGTATCAGGAGAGCATCCCTTTTCTCCTCGAGAATTGCATTACAAACACTGAAGCATTCTCATGCTGCATCACAGGACGGTGTTTCACAATATGTAACTAGTATATTTCAAAGGTTCAAATCTGTCCACGATTTGGATCGCCTTTGTACTCTATTGATATGATAATATTTTTGAAAATAGGGATGCGTCGTATATGTTATGGTCAAGTATCATATCAACACACTTTAGATCGAGTGTCGCTCCAAGCCCCGATGATTCTACTAAGGAATGCACTCAACCGTCTACCGTTCCATCCGATTGCCTTGAAGGATTGGATAGAAAACAACATTCTAAACTCTCAACAATAGCGGCGAAAAGGATATTTCATCTATCGATGCAAAGATTGAACACACTTGTATGAGTTATGAAAAAACCAATGCTTAAAAAAATAAACCGATGACTAAAAGGCGTTCTGTATTGATGGTTTATTCGTTATTGGAAAATGCTCATCCATTTTTCCCAAAATCTCGTTCCCACAACTCTTTAACTAATTGTTTTCCGTCAAATTCTACTTAAAATTTGCTTGAATAGTTTTTGACTTTCCTGTCATTGTGAGGAATTGTACAAGTCATATCTCATATTCTGGTTAATTGACACCTTACCAACTCAGAAGGACTTTTTGCTGAATTCATGGAAAAGCTTTGTCAGCGCGTTGCGTGTGGTCACGACAAGTGTTCGCCACTCTTTATGGATTGCAATCGGAAGAGCTTGTTATCATGCGATTAGACATCTTTTAGTGCGGTTCTCGTAAAAGGAATGTCCAACTTGACCTTCGCGTTAGTGAGCCTGTTTTAGGAGCGCGATGGAAGATGGGTCGAACTTTTCGCGGCTTGTCAGGGCGGCTCGGTACCCATCAACTATGTACCCGTGTTACGATGGGCAGTTTTCGGGTGTTATACCTAGATTATTAGAAGTAATATTACCATATTTGAACTGCTTTGATGAGGAACTTTGACCATTTACGTAGTGAACAAGCAAAAACTTTTCAGAAGACGTAAAATTCTAGATTATGTATATGGTTGAAAATTTTCATGTATACGGAGCTATTTGAGGACGATGTATCTGCCGTTGACAATTTGGAATCTTCAAGTGACATTGAAGAACAAGAGATAGGATTATGTATAATTTTAGCTCTTAATTTGTCCATATTTCACGGTCCGGTAGCGTTAAGTGTTCTTTTTTCCTACAACGATATCAGAAGAGCGTTTACAAAAAACAACCATATTTTAAAGTCCTTCGAGACTTGTGCTGTCGAAAGGATACTAAAAGTCTATGGAAAGAGTTTTGTCCAGCAAAATATAAGCGAGTTAAGAACAAAAAAAAAACGCGTGGTATTGTGATACATGATTTTATGTTTATTTCACATCGTTGAAAAGTGTTTGAAAAACCAACCTGCTATAGCTCTCGCTAGAGATTTAAGCTTTCTAATGATTAGTAACGGTCTTATGTAAAAATCTTGTCCAGCGGATGAAGTCGAATAATCATTTATCGCTGTGCAACGTATAAGCAGCATTACTTGTTGGTCATTAATTTTGTAAGAGGCGTGTGTGGCACAGTGCTAAAGGTGCTCTCCAACAATACACTTGTGGTTGTTTGGTCGTTGATTTGTTAATAGAGTAGTATGGGAAGGTAGCAACCTTGATTGATTTGATATTAGAGTAGTCTGGGAAGGAGTACTGATTTGATACAACGATAGGCCACCGTGAGTTAGAGGCGAGAGATGCGCTCAGTACCTCAAACGACGCTTAGTGAAGTCAAACGAGTGGTGTATCTTTGAGAGATTGATTAACACAGAATCTTTATCCTTTTTATCTTCTAAATTATATGAAGCTTACCTTCTGACTTTGCTTTACTTCCAAGTATCGCATTTCCCAACATGTAAAGTCATTTTTTGGACGAATATGTTTCTCTGATCTGGACTTTCTTGGGCCGCCGTGTTTTTGTATTTGTATGAATAAATTTACTGATTAGGGCAGTTTGGAAAATCACAGTAAGTTCGTCAAGTGAGGAAAATCGTACGGGGGTGTTTGTAGTATCTAATGAAAGGACAAAGCATGCAGTCAGTTCGTTTTCGCCAATGTGTTTCCTGTTTTTACACGAGCCATTGCATTCGATTCGTTTCTTTGCGTTATCGTCTACAGAGGTCTTGGAGCATTTGAGCGTGCTGTTTTGACTGCTGCTTGAAGGTTTCGTTTTCCTGATGATTAGCTGGTAGTGTTGATGGAGACGATTTTTTGAAAGAAGCGTTTAGGAAACACACAATCCAAGTCGTTATTGTTACAGCCTCTCACTGATGTTGACTGAAGTGGAAGCCACATAAAATCAGGTGTAATGGTGAATAGAACAAGTGGTAATCAGATTCGAGCTTTAAAACAACTACTGTATTCTACGGTATTACATAGTGTGGTGTCTGAAAGGTGGTAAACAAGTTAGGTTAGGAGGTAGAGCTTATAAAGAGGTCGAGATAGAAAACAAGTCACGTAAAAAATGTCGCAGCTTGATGATAAATGTTCTCAAGCGCGTTTTTTGTCCTGGTCGTAAAGGATGAAGCACCACTATGAAGTAATGGACAATAGTGGAACGCGAAATGTATCTTCTGCTATGGACGAGCAGATGGGCGAAGGAGCTTTGTTACGAAATGTTTATTCGTGGTTCTTGGTATGTTGATAACAAACATTCATTCTTCACTAATACCCTGTATGTCTCTTAGCTAATATCACGTGAGTAAAGGCAAATTAGTCCATGAATTGGTTCTGTTTGAAATAATAGTTTTGTCTTTTTAGATGTTTAACATGATTAATGAACTTGACAGACAGTTAAAGTTGAAGAAAGAAGAGCACGCTTAAGTGCTTGCTGATCACGAAACTCAGCTTGAAAGGAAGTTTCAGATAGAAGCAATCCTTTCTCGTTTCACACCTGAGTAGGTTTTTTTCCACTTCTTAGGTGTCGAAATGTGGTGTTCTTCTTATTTCGCTTGTTGTGTTGCGGATTTTCGATTACATTTTGGTGAATTGCCTCTCTCAGTCAGTTTTTTATGCAGGAATTCCTATCCGAACTTTATTTTCAGGGAGATTGAAGAAGCTCGTGGTCTTCTGAATGAGAATGAGTACGAAAATTTGAGAGAGAATGAGCGAAATTTCAAATCATCATTGAAAACCCAACTAATGTCCCTCTATAATGAGATTCAATCATTTGAGGAAGCCTCAGTGAACTCTGTCAGTTTCTTTTTGAATGTTACTTTTCTGTAGCCAATATCGTAATAGGGTGAATAGTAGATTTGTGGATAATTTCTTGTAAACTGGAGGCCAGTACATGTTATGCCATCAGATATAGTGAAAAGTGTTGCACGAAATTTCTTTACAAATTCTACATTTGTACATATTTTGGTAGCTTTTCAAATGTTATTTGTGCTTTTGTTCTTGGTTTAAATAATTGATCCTATTAGATCGAATGAAAAATATTGCACGAATATTCTACATAATTACAACATAGAAGCAATTTCTACTAAGTTGAGAGTATCGAGTGTTGTTTCGTTTTGTTTTCATTTCGATCTGTTCGATAGTCTTTGATCGTGTTGTTGACCAGTCGAAAGGGTCGTTGTTGATCTGGAAGAATCCTTGCTTCAAAATAGCAGATTCCTCCTATTTGTACGAATAGGCCTTTACGAATCAGTGGCTGAAATCTGGGAACAACAGCATGACTGACTCGATATTCCAACGAAAATCGCTCTCAATAAGCAATTAGTACAATCGAAGAGAAATTGGGATACCCAAGCCGTAGATGAACTCACCCTTGAAACTGAAGGTATCAATGAATGACGGCTGCATGATACTTAACAAAAAATGTAAGAGTTGTTCTACTTGCACGTCATGACGGATCACCTGAAAAGCTAAGTAAACAGACGTTTCAGTCCTGAATTTTTCGTTTTGTTGTGGTTTAATAATTTAAACGTTGCATACAAAAGCGAAAGTAGTCTGAAATACCCTGTAGGGTTGAATAATGGCTTCCGAAACCAAGCATGTCACTGAAATCGTTGAGATTTATGCTATCTAATGGTTATTGAAGTCTGAAAGGAAAACCGTGTTCAGCGAAAAGTGCCCAAATGTGCAACACAATTTAGTTTTCCTTGCTCTGAGAAATTTATTTTCAAAATGTAAGCACTTCATTAAAATTCCGAGATTTAGGGTTTGCGCTCCGCATGTGAAATGCAATCTTTCACTCTCGTGTTGCAGCTCAATATAAAGTTTTTTTTTTGAAGGACCAAAATCCTTATTATTGTCGAGATTTGTGCTATCGAATAATTACTGAATTTTTTGAGGAAAAGCTTCAAATCTCAACAATTTTGATGCTTCGTTTGGGGTTTCAAAAAGGAATTCTCAAAACGTTGTAACAACCAAAAGAATACTAGGTTTTGCAATCGCTGCGCATTACTTCTCTGCTAGGGTGGGGGCTTGCTTCGCATCTATCGCACAGTGTCGTTCACATATTGCCGTGTGTGATATGCACTATTAATCACAGTGTTGCAAGGCAATAAATACTTTTTTTTTCAAGCCACTTACGTTATTAAAGTCGCCAAGATTCCAGTTATCGAGAGGTCAATGAATTTTGGGAGATTCTTTGTCAAACGAAAAATGCTTAACTTTGAAACAGTTTTTTATTGTTACGGCGCAATTTAGAGTCATTTACGAAATTGAGTAAACCGTTTAAAATCTCGAGATGTCAGCTAATGACAGATTGTTGGAATGCGATGGGTTGATGCCAAAGGTGAGAAATCCATCTACATACCGGTGCAAGGTATGCACACCGCATGTGAAACGCAATCTTCTTTTCGATGTTGCAGCTTAATAAAACTTTTTCTGGAGAACCTCAAACACTTTCATCGTCCATATTTGTGCTATCGAGTAATTGCAGAATATCTTAAGGGAAAGCTTTGCTTGAAATCTTATTTTTACTGTCATAGCTTATCAAAGGCCATTTGAAGAATAGAGTATGTTTTTCAAATTCTGGAGATTCAAATTATTGGAGGACTGAAATGTCTAAGAAGAGCAAAAAAGAATACGTTTTTTGCGAAGGGCTGAAAATGGAAGCGGAAAAAGAAAAGTACCTGTTAGTCCTCTGCAGCTCGTAACTAGCTGGCTATTCAATATCAAGCTTATTTTTGTAATGTAGTCATAAAACTGTAGAAGAACGGTGAGGTTTGTCTACAATATACCTATCCTAATATTCTAATTGTTCTCATAAGAAAATGTATTTTAGAATATTGGTGATCCTAAGCAGATTGAAGAAGAACTGTCAGCTGAGCGTTTGAGATTAGCCGAGGTAATATTTCCTCATAATAGATGACGCGTATCATGACAGAGTTTTTTAAGTTGAAGAAAAAGTTGTTGTTATCTTATAAAAACACCGTTCCAAACTCTTTGGGAAAAGGTTGGCTTGAAGAATTACCAATCACAGATAAATGTACTTTGTTAGGACTGGATGCTTGTCAAGTAATGAAGTTCCACTCGGAATAACTAGATCATAATTGTACGCTGACCTAATCAAAAACTTATTCTAAGAAAATTACAAGACAATGGTTAAAAAGCTAACTTTCCTGCTTCCTCAATGGTCTCAATTCGACATTCCATGCTATGATAGTTATTAAAACGATGTTGCATTTGCGGGTGTTTCGTGAACAAACCAAACATTTCTAGTTAGCTCACCAAGTAAACTGAATTGAAGCATTCTCACTAGAGGTAGTTTTGTTTGTTCGACATCCAGCAGTAAAGTCTCATATATGCCCTGGAACAATCTCCGTAATATTGTGCTGAAAAGACAAAATTGTCTATAAGTGGGTTTCTGGTGAACCCCATTGATTCTTGATTTACCGCCAAAGAAATCGAACTCTTTTTTTACGTTGTGATATGGAACACTTCATAATTTAAGAATTTTTAGGGAGGAAGTAAAGGGGCTTAGATGTGCTGAACCACACAACTAGTGAATTTTTATCATCAAATCCGTCCAAGAGCAAACCGATGGCAGAAAATTTAATTACGCTTTAGTAATGTACTTAGAAGGTAACGATCACCACGCCAATCCACTTGTTCCAGCAAATGTACGTGATGTTAATTTGGTAGCACCCTGGCAGCGTTTTGCTGAAATTTGGGGAACGGTTTTGCCATGTACAGGCATTTCGTAAATGATCAACGTTGTGTATACTAAATAACTTACTCAAGGCGGGTCGTGCTGTTCATGTAACCAAACGATGAATTTTTTTTCCCATGCCGAAATCACCACAAAAAAGGATAAGAGATAAAGCTCTCGGCGTTGATCAATCCTTCAGGGATGCGCCATGCATTCGACTTCAATTTTTAATCACCAATCATCGCAATTTTTAAGAATGCCGAAATCACCATAATCCCTAAGTTATAATGTACCACTATGTGATCAATCTTTTTTTTTCTAAAACACGGCATACTTACCTGACGAGTCATTTCATCCTCATATTTTTCAGTCAACCCAGCGTCTCGCCTCTCTAATGTTTGAGACTGATAGTATTCCATCGCAGCAGGAGCTCGCTCAGTATCAGCAACGGTTCATCAATTATTCAACCAAAGTGGGCAGTTTTTCTTAAACTTCTGCCTGTCTTTCACATTCGTCACCCTTTCCCTTTCCTTCTGTTGCATATTTACTAGGTTGTTCCATAAATTTTCTCACTAGAGCAATAAACACCAGATCAATAGAAATAATTGAAATGCATGATTTGTATATCGTTTAACTGAGCATTTTCTTGAGAATACTTTGGTTAAGAACTTGCCTATACTTGCTTTGAGATGGACTTGCCTTGGGAACTTTTTGCTTGAAATTCTGTAAGGAAAAATGATGGTGAAAGCGCGCGCTAGATTAATGGGGCTTGGGGCGATGATGCGGTTGCAGAAAGGGCGGCCAGGAAGTCGTTCGCGAAGTTCAAAGCTGGAGAAATCAGTTTGGAGGATCAGTCGCGCTCGGGCCGCCTGTAGGAAGCTCCGTTAATCTTGCGCACCGTTTTACTGTCATTTACCTCTCCTCTTTATTCGTACATGAGTAATAAGCAAATTTGTTCCCATTACAGCTTGATCCTGAATTGATAAATTTGGTGTTTATAGCTCTTGTGCCTTAACCTATGCAACGACTTAATAAAACGATTTTCTCAGATGAGTGTATCACTAGGATTCTTTAGTAAACCAACCGAAGTGAATACTTTGTGGAAAAGTAGTGTTCCTGTCAGAGTTTGCAGACAAAAGGTATAAATAGGGAGTACAATATCGCAAGCGATTTTTAGAAGCGGAATTTGTTGATTTTATGATTTAGAAAACGAGTATCCATACGCTACTTAGTAAATTGAGCAGTAAAAAAATTTAGGACTGAACCTACTTACCTTTGGAATTGTAGTAGTTTGCATAATTACAGTTGAAAGTAGGCATCGCAATGCACGGCAGTATGTGACACTTTACAACACGCTTGTGGACGTGCGAAATTATGTTAAGAAGGACACAGAGCTATTATCGAAGATTGAAGATGTTTTGCCATTGTGAGTTACAAAATTCCTTGTGACTGTTTCGATTTTCTTTTGCTAGATGAACAAATTTAAATACTCTTTGTATTAGGGCAACAAAAGCATCTTTCCGCGATTCCTTCTCGATAATCTCAGCAGTATGTTTCATTCCGTCGAAACTGTTCACAAGAAAGTGCGTTTGTTAATATCCTCTGACGTACTCATTACATTATTGACGTTTTAAACTGAATTGTAGGTAACGCATCGTAAAGCTGTGCTCACTGATGAGAAAAATCGTTACGTTACGCAATACAATCAGTTAAAAGAGAGAAGTCGAATATTAGCATTGTTGTTGATTAACTGTAACTGGTGAGAATGTTTATTGCATTTCTCTAAAATACAGGCATCTCAAACGTTTTTGGATTAAAAGGTTAACAATAACGTGTTGACCTTCACCACACAGCGTAGTCATTACTGCTTTACTCGCATAACTAAGGAATATGTTAAGCTTATTAGGCTTGCTTCATAGTGCTTTGATTAATATTCCCAAATCAACAATCCCATCACTTCCCTTGAGCTCGTCAATCGGAAGCGGTTACGAAAATGAATGTGAGAAGCTTATTCGTTCCGTTTACGGAGGGAATAAAGTCTACTATCTAGATTTTCATCAAAGCTTTTTTTAGGCTCACAAACGAATATTAGCAATTTCTCGAAGGCCGTCTATTTTGATTGATATATATCATATATGCCTGGCTCTTATAAGTTTCAAAATATCATCTAGTGCATCTAATCTGTCGATCCATTATTCGTTGAGTTACTAGTGGACTTCACAGTGAACTCGCCGCCATTAATCCCAGTTACTAATAAGAGTAGCCTCGTGAATTTCGCTCCCTTTAAGAACTCGTTTTACATCTTTTCTTATATTATTTTCTTGAAGAATTTTGACCATCGCGTCGATAGTCTTCCTTTTGTGCGTTTAACATCCATCTCCATACTAACAGCTTTTCCCTACCTCTTGTCGTCTCTTGGCAATTTCTTGGTTCTTTCATTTCTCGTGTCACCCCATTTATGGCGCTTCATATACTTACTAGTATGTTCCCAATGGCAGTCAATAACTGCTTGACTAATGCTTATTTCTCTGCAAACTCTCGCTTTATGTTTTGAGGGTCAGCTTCTCTTGCTGTTTTCGCACAGTTCGTTGTGAACTGCTGATATACGCCTTCGACTTTCCTTCTCATGAAGACATATCTCTCAGACTTTTGAAACATCTAGGCACTAGGTGTTCACAGAATTCTTCGGCTTATTGTTTTTGACAATTCGAGAAGATTTCGCTACATTGCGTTAAAATCCCAATTTTCAAGCAACACTATGGTTACAATGCAAAACAATATTGTATAACATATAGTGATCTATAAGTACCCAGAAAACAGAGATATTGGCACAAATTTTGCACGTCTAAAAGATATTTCAGCATTATAACAACGAGAAGTAATTGTTTTAGGAATGTGAGCGGAATGAGAAGTTGAGAGAGGTGTTGTCCATAGGAGGAAAGACATCAAGCAACTGACTGTCGAATTGGTAATCTCTGTGTTGTGCTAATTCAAGAACAAATGGGTGCTTACATTGATTTACTGTCATGTGTTACATTATGCAGAGTCATATTATCACAGTGAAAGTGTACAAATTATTAAATCGTGATTAAAAAGTAGTTTCCAAAGCTTTGGAGTCAAAGATAGTTCAGTTAAGAACTACAGCCTGTGAAAATAATTAAAGTTTTCATCGCGGTGAACATTAGTCGCATACGCGCATTTCCGCGGTATCGCCCAATTCATCAGTGCCACTCGCCCCACCCCCGAACCCTACTTCAAGCAAGGATGGGAGACTTGCTTTGGTGATACGTGATATTGTGATCATCACCATTCTTCTCAGTCGATAGCTGATCGGCGAGCGATAACGCTGAAACATATGTAAGTCACTGGCGTACCAACATCAGAAAGGCTTTAGCTATTCTCACAGACTATATTGAACGTTTATGGCGTGTTTCAAAACAGTCGATGAGATTGAAGAATGGCAGCGAAATTATATCCTGTTTTTCTCTATCATTTTACAGGTATTCAAAAAAAAACTCGTCATTGTAAATAGTATTCTGTTGCCATCACCTTCTTTCACGCTGCAATGGTTCGAATCGAGTTATTGTATGGAATATGTACGCTTTTTTAGTGATATCACAAAGGTGCTGCTTGTGAATTTCTTCCATGTTATCCCTTTGAGAACAAAGTATGTGCCATACTACACACGTTTGTTTGACATTTTCGCCCGCCAGAGGTGCTCTGTAGATTTCTCGTATCCATTCGAAAGCTAGATAAATGATAGTTATAACACTTGGCTTGACTTCTGGAATGACCTTCTGAGTGCGCTTTAGCAGCGAAGGGAATATTAGGTTTCACCTTTGTAGTACATAGCCCGTTCTTTCAACTTCACAGCGAATTCATTACTGATTTTATACGCTAAAATTTGAGTTTTTGTAGCACGTTTTTACAAAAGAAAAAGAAGAATTATCACCGAAGAAATTTCTACAGAGATCTTTTTAGTAAAAAAGAGCTCCCATGATTTGAAATAATCTATATTTTCCAATGAAAAATCTAAATCCTTTTTGGAAAGAACATCACTCTTGTTGCACAATTTTTATTTCATTTTTCATCGCATATCTGGAGACAGTGTAACTCAAGAACACCTATTCTACAATGCATAATTCAAAGAACAAACTTAAACTTACAATGCATAAGTCAAAGAAGGGACTTACACGGAGTATTTTTTTTTGGTATGTAGCTGGAGCAAGCATTGGAAAGAAGGCTTATTCATTATTGTTTAAAGTACCTCTCTGTGAAAATCTAACTTCTAGTTAATGCTGTACACCTTTGTGTAAGACATCTATCCAGCGTGGAACAATTTACTATTCTTACAAGAAAATTTGTACTTCTCTAGAGTCGACAATTTGGACGTTTCAAATAGAACCAGAACTTTGTGAATAACTACGAAATCGGATATATAGAGCACTTGTACCTGCCACATTTCTCATGAACAGTACAGAAATATTCTAAACAAGCATGTTTTTCACATTGCCTACGCATAGTACATGTTTTTATGACATGGCTCGAGCATTCGTGACATTTCCCGCCCGCGCCGACTTTCTATGGCATGTAACAAAATGTATAGATTTTGGTGGACAAGGTGTGGCTCTTCCGAGAACGCTGCTAGTGGTCTGCTATGGACCACTGTGATGTCTTATGAGGCTGAGATATAATTTCTTGTTGAACTCGATGAGCTTGGTTTTTCGCGTACTCTCCGTAAATTTACGCGTTCAGCAAATTTATGCGTGACTTGAATGTCTTCTTGATATATGAGCAATAAGCATCCATCTTGTAGATAAAATCCGGAAGCCTTCCTTGCTATAATTTGAGCAATCGAATAATCCTGTCTTTGAACTAGTGGAGCAGCCGCGCGCTATGAAACTATGAGAACATCTCCATCATTATTTCAAAAGAAAAATTTTCAAAGGCTAAGCGAGGTTGGTACGCCAGGGCCATACACCGGTGTTTCGGAGATCTCGCCCTCCTCGTCAGTGGCCACTCCCCACAGTAAGCCCTGCATTGTAGAAAAGAGGGAGGCGTGTGTGGGGACGCCATAGTGTACAATGATATTGGTTCATCACCACTTCTCACTCGATGGATCTCGGAATGTTTATTTCAAGGTTTCGAAAACAGTCGATACCATAGATCAGTTTTGCTCTATCAGCCGAGATCCATCGACTAAGTGGTGATGGACCAGTGTCATTGTACACTGTGCCATCACAACATACGCCTCCCTCTTTGCTGCAATGCAGGGCTTACTGTGGGGCGTGGGTCACTAATGAGGAGGGCAGATCTCCGAAACACGCATGTATGGCCCAGGCGTACCAACCTCGCCTATGTTTTGAATTTTTTAAAAATAATTTTGAATGTTTATTGCGAGGTTTCAAAAACGGTCGATGGCATGCATCTCCATCATGTTTCTAAATGCTAACCACTTCATGAATCTCGTTTTGGGTGGATTATCAGTAAACCACCAAGTAATGTTTCAATGTCTTCATCTGCAGACATGACCAAATCATTATTTGATATGTCTAACACGCTGAGGAGCTTGTGGAACTCTCGTACGTAACTGCGCGACGTCAAATCTCTTCAATTACTGTGATGGCGGCGTCGCGCTCCGTGAGAAAGGCGGCGAATCTCTTGTAGGCAGACTCCAGACAGCATGGTGGGTGCGGGGAGACAATCCCAGATGGTTCTAAGAAACCATTCTCATCATGAAGTGATGGAATTTCATTGGAAAACTTCTACAGAGATATTCTCAGAAAAGAGAACATCTATAATTTCCATATTTAATCTGCATTCTTATATTTAGATGGTTAAATGAATCATACCTTCATTTCATAATGATTGTGATGATATTACTGATAGTGATGATGACAATGGTAGTGAAAGTGGTAAGGATAATTACAGTGATAAGGAATGTGAAGATAATGACGATGATGACAAGGATGATAGTGATAGTGACAGTGATGATAGTGGTATGGATAGAAGTGATAGTGATTATTGATAACGATGATGGTGATAATGATGATAGTGATAGTGACAATGATAGTGGTAGTGATGACGATAGTAATAGTGATAGTGATGGTGATAGTGGTAGTGATAGTGACAGCTTCCTAGTAAATGGTCGTCCATACCCAGGATGTACTCTTCTCGGCCTTTCTTGTCTCAATTAACCCACGGTCTCACTCACCTACCCAGACGGCGGCATGGAATGAAGGCGTTTGCTGATAGAGAGCGCAGGCACAGCAACAATTTCGCACAGAGGCGCATATGCCCCCGACTAGCGAGTGTTGCAAACGCGACGGCGCGGCGACCCTACCTAACAACGGTGGGTGCCAGACTGTTCATTAGGTATACCTCTTCTTACAGTTTCTACGAATGACAATTTTTCAATAATCTGCAAGGAATTGGCCTTCTTGCATACATTCATAACAGTTTATCATCAGAATATCCACAGTGCACTTTTGAAAAAGGTTCTGCAGTCATTATCAATAACTCTTCATTCTTAAGAATTCTATGTATTATACAATTGTATCATAGAATTTACATTCTCTACAATGTATTATAGTCTACTGTGTCACCTAGTAGGTATGGAATGAGCATATTTTGTGAATTTAGATCAACATGTTAATCTCTTAGAACAGCCAATACAATACACTGTTGAGGTGCAAGCCTTCGACTGTTGTGCAAGAACAAATGTGCATGCCTATACAGGGCATCCAACTTGTAAATGCCAAAGCAATGAACAAACAAGAAAATTCACCTACCACTCTTCCCAAAACACGATTATGGCTCCTGACCTGAAATCTCTCCGTGTATCAAAAGTCCGACTCTTCTTCTGTACAATCAGTGTAACGAATTCTACTAAAACAACGCAGTGAAATGAATCAAACTGAAGAGGAACTGCCCACATTGGTATTGTTGAGGAGGTATCCATCGCAGACTGGTATCGGGTCACTAGCTCTCTAATATCCTGAAGGACCTCTACAACAACATGCACGTGGAGACATTGAAGTCATTTGGAGAAGTGGAAACTGAACAACGCACAGTTAATTGCATCAAGTATAATCAAGGAAAAAAGAACGTGGAGTACATAGAATTAGTGAACATGTCTCCTGACAGAAGTCACCTTGATTTTTTATGTTCATAGTGCATTATAAGTGTATATGTAAAAAAATATAGCCCATTGAGCGAAAGACTGAAGTCCATTCCATGATTCTACAGAGGTCCCAACCCTCGAAGTGGACTGATAATCGGAAAATTGTTGAGAGTTTCCGTCGTAGTGGCATCGCATGCAGTGCTCAAGATCGTTTTTGCAAGCTATTCGTTGTCTTTGAATTTTATTCGCTTTACTGATTTTCTGATAGTGCATGTAATCGAAACTAGGGGATTTAACATTTTGTATACAACTTATCACAGTTAACTGAATGCCAAGAGCAGTATGACTGCATAGGATAAAGCATTTTTTGTTGGCGAATAGGAGTTCTGCAATCACCTGTATCACCTGGCGTCCCGTTGATCGTCGAGTGACTCGAGCGGGTACCAGCAACTCTTCCATTTTCCCTATCGCGTGCAAGAGTAGCCCAGTGGGTCCTCCTCGGTCTAAAGATTCGCTGAGCATCATATTCTATGAATACCCAGGGGACAGAGATATTTAACACAAAATTAGCATAGTTCTAGAAAGCTATTTCAGTATTATAACAACGTGAAGTAGTGGTTTCAGGAATGTGAGCGGAATGAGAAGTTGAGAGAGATGTTGTCCATAAGAGAAAAGACATCAAGCAACTGACTGTCGAATTGGTAATCTCTATGTTGTGCTAATTTATGAACAAATGGGTGCTTACATTGATTTACTATTATGTGTTACATTATGCAGAGTCATGTTATTACAGTGAAAATGTAGAAATTATTAAATCCTGATTAAAATAGTTTTCAATGCTTTAGAGTCAAAGATAGTTCAATTAATAAAGATAGCCTGTGAAAATGGTTAATGTTTTTCGCGGTTGATGCGTCAGTCGCATACGTGCGTTTTGGCGGTATCGCCCAATTCATCAATGCCACACGCCCCACCTTGAACCCTGAACCTATCATATAGCAAGGATGGCTCTAGCAACGAAGGGAATATTAGGTTTCACCTTTGGAGTACTTAGCCCGTTCTTTCAACTTTACAGCAAATTCATTACTATTTAATACCATAAAATTTAAGTTTTCACAGCATGTTATCATACACAAGAAAAAAAATCTCCGAGATAAATTCTACAGAAACGCTTTTTAGTTAAAAAAAAAGCGCCCATGGTTTGAAAAGTCTACATTTTTCAATGAGAAACCTGAATCCTTTTTGGAAAGAACATAACTCTTGTTGCAATTTTTATTTCCAATTTCATCGCACATCTGGAGAGAATGTAATTCGAAAACAGCTATTTTACAATGCATAAGTCAAAGAATGAACTTAAACGGGATATTTTTTAGTATGTAGGTGGAGTAGGCATTGGGAAGCTTCTCATTCATTATTGTTAATAGCACCTCTCTGTTAGAACCTAACTTCTTGCTAATGCTATACACCTTCCTTTGCGTAAGTTATCTATTCAGCGGTGAACAGTTACTATTCTTACAAGAAAATTTGTACTTCTCTAGAGTCGACAGTTTGGACGTCTCAAATAAAACCGCACTTTGTGATAAAATCACGAAATCGTATATCTAAAGCATCTGTACGGACTACATTTCTTATGAGCAGTATTGAAACATTCTAAACAAGCATATTGCGTACATTGCCTGCGCATAGTACATGTTTTTGTGACGTGCGCTCGAGCATTCGTAACACTTCCATCCTGCGCCAACTTCTATGGCTTACAACAAACTTATAGATTTTGGTGGACAGGGTGTGGCTCTTCCGAGAACGCTGTTAGTTGTCTGCTATGGGCCATTGTGATGTCTTATGAGGCTGAGATACAATTCCTTGTTAAACTCGATGAGCTTGATTTTTTGCGTACTCTGTAAATTTACGCGTTTAGCAAACATATATACTTGACTTGAATGTCTTCTTGATATATGAGCAGCAATCAACCATCTGGTAATAATCCGGACGACCTTTTGTTGCTATAATTTTGAGCAGCCTCGAATAATCCCGTCTTCAGACTCATGGAGTAGCCGTGCGCTATGAAACTATCAGAACATCTCAATCATCTTTCTGGGCGATAGCCACTGCACCAATCTCATTTTGGGTGGGTTACCAGCAAACTTCCAAGTAAAGTTTCAATGTCTTCGTCTACAGACATGACCAAACTATTATTTGATATGTTCAACACGCTGAGGACATGTGGGACGTTTCGTCCTACACCGCACGACGTCAATTCTCTTCAATTACTGTAATGGCGGCGTCGCGCTCCGTGAGAAAGGCGGCGAATCTCGTGAGAAGGCAGACTCCAGACAGCATGGTGGGTGCGGGGAAACGAACCTAGATGGTTCTGAGAGAGCATTTACATCATGAAATGATAGAGTTTCATTGAAAAGTTTCTACAGAGATATTCTCAGTAAAGAGAACATTTATATCTTCCATATTTCATCTACAGTTAGTATGTTTCAACGAGTAGACTAATTCGCTAAATTATAACATAATGAAATTGGCTAAGATAGTAATAATGATTATGCCTTCGACAATGCTAATGATTACGAAAGTTATAATAATTGTCACTATTTTGAGCTATTTGTGAGACCTGATAAAGGCACTTACACAGTGCATTCCATTCAATGCATAGACTTTGCATTGACCAATAGTCGACCTTGTAGCTGGTAAAATGAATCATACTTTCATTCAATAGTGATTGTGATGATATTATTGATAGTGCCAATGATAATGATAATGAAAGTGATAATGATAATTATAGTGATAACGATAGTGAAAGTGATAGTGATGATGGTGACAATGATGATAGTGATAGTCACAGCGATGATAGTGGTATGGATGATAGTGACAATGATTAGTAATAACGATGGTAGTGATAATAATGATAGTGATAGTGATAGTGGCAATGATAGTGGTGGTGATAATGACAGGATGAGTGATAGTGATGGTGGTGGTGGTAGTAATGGCTATGGTGATAGTGATAGTGATAACGATAATGATATTGATAGTGACAGTGGTAGTGAAGGTGATGGTGATAGTGATAGTGACAGTTTCCTAGTAAGTGGTTGTCTATACCCGGGGCTACTCTCCTCTGCCTTTGTT
The DNA here is from genome assembly GCA_019055375.1 of Parelaphostrongylus tenuis. NCBI lineage: Eukaryota > Metazoa > Nematoda > Chromadorea > Rhabditida > Metastrongylidae > Parelaphostrongylus > Parelaphostrongylus tenuis. Next base: position 48,960 of record JAHQIW010000431.1, read on the forward strand.
GCGACTCTCAATTTTCCAGCAGTCTCAATCACCTACCAAGACGGCGGCGTGGAATGAAGGCGCTTGCTGAAATATCTATTAGCTGGAAACCATCTATTAGCTGGTTGGAAATATTGCAGATGAAAGGTGTGTGCTTGTTTGGAGTTTGCTCGCCTTGTAAATGTTGCCATGCGGGACTTTAGCTCCTTCTTGTTGCCGTATGTCAAAAAGCCCAAAACTTGGTAACTTGAAACTTCATATACAGTGTCATAACATATCGATTTCATGACGCTGAATTGAACGACGCACAGTTAAGTGCCTTGAATATTTCGTCGTCGACCAATTGGCTATGATGATACTTGTGGTCTTGTCAAAGTTTCTTCACGAAAAGAAACTGTTCAGAGAAGAACACAACCCGAACCGAAAGAGTTCCTCTAATTGTCAACGCTGTGAGAGAAACAGACGCTATTGTCACTTCACCAGCTTTTGCCATATTACACATTCTTGACTGTCTTATTGTAGTGCAAATTCCCGTAACACTGTTGCTGACGATAATGTAACTCGGCATATATTGCGGCACTGCAAGAAACTACAAGTCTTAAGATGACATTTCCTCTTTTCAGAATTAAAATTCAAAGGATACAATGCTTCCGCACCCTTAATGCCCTCTATTTCTCGGAACCTTTCGAAATACCACCTGACATATTGAATACTGTATGATTCCCAGAGAGAAAAGATGTGAAGAAACTCGTTCCAATTAACGGCACCGATCTGAAGGCTTAGGTATTTCAGTGGTAGAGGAATTTTCCTCATGTAATAAGCCTCTAGTAATTCTTTGACACTATTTTCTATTTAGAGAACATTAAGTATATTCTTGACAATTTGATGCCTATTATACTACTATCTGCCATCATTCAAATGTTGTTCAATTTTGAAGAACCACGCATTTCCTGAAGGCTGAACGCCATCATGCAGCTTATTAGGCTATAGGTGATCGTTACATTAAGATGACCCAAAATAGTTGAGATTATAGCATTGGGTAAAGTGCACTACGACCTTGGCGTTCGAGAACATCAAAATCTGGAAAACCACTTTTTCAGTATTCATAGAATTTGCCTATAACAGAAAGAAAACTCATCTCCACTTTATAACATCCAAACCAAATCTAAAAGTCGTTATATCACTAAGCCGCGCCGTAGGACAAATGACAAAATACTCTGGTTCAATACCTTTCCTGTCGGCCCTTACATATGGAAAAGACGCTTATGGAAAACAGGTTTCAAAAGCAGCCAGTGTGCCCCCGAAGAAGGCAGGAGATGGAACCCCTAAAAATGGCTTGGTATATACACCTAAAACCCAATGTTTACGAAACTGTAGCTATCCGGAATAAGTTTGAAGTAAATAACGCGACTCAGAACAAACACTCCGACAAAAGGGAAGTCGAGCACATCCTTCTTTCAAACGCTTAAATGTTGTTTAGAAAGAAGAGGCCTAGATGAGTGGTAGCAATGACTGAAGTACCAACGGATAGTATCAGGCATCAACTAGTTGAGAGCCACATATGATGGTCTGTGTACAACAAGTACACACTTCGGTTATTTTCAGTTATAAGGGGACAAATAGAAAACCAACGTCATTCGCTTAAGAGAAACTTTTTATAGGAGTGTTAGTAACCATTTGAAAGTCGAGACTTTAGGCAACAGCCCCACAACGCGGTTTTTCAAAGCACACCTTTATAACGATGTAGCATCCAGAAAAAAATATATACCACACCTTCCGTGCCCCCTCATTTCTTTGCGAGTATAATTCTCTAGAAGCTAAAAGCATATCAGCGTGTAGAAAATTCTTCGTAGTATCAGAATTATATGTTTTTATCTCAAGCTTCTTTTGAAACGGTAAAAATCTCCAATAGAAAAACAGTTTTCCAAACATGATCGCCCCGCCCGCCCCGCTGCTCCGATTCAACCGGCAAACATGCTCGTCGGAAATGTGAAACTCGATCAAATTTCCCTGCTAAAGTGTAATTCCAAAAAATAAGCACAATGGTGAAATTATGGAAACCTGCTATACCGAATCAATACGGATAATCTGAAGAAAGAGCTATGTCCGACGAGTCCTAGAGCACAAATTTTTTCGAAAAAGACTTTCCAAAAAAAAAACTAAAAAGCAAACTTAATATTGAATTCTCCCAAACTTGTGCTATCGAGTGAGTACTGGCATCAAATTGTTTTGTCCGGTGAAATATAAGCGATATAAGAAAAGAACAATTTTGTGAAACAATTTCATCTTGGGTTTCACAGCGGTATTAAGGGTGTTTTGAAAAACCAGCGTCCCATGGCTGTAGCCTGAAATCTCAACTTTTGAACGTTTACCAACACTCCTATGAAAAGTTGCTATCGAGCGAATGAAGCTGGCTTTTTATTTGTCCCCTTATAACTGAATAGTACCCTTGCTTCATAAGCCCGAGCGGTAAAGACGTAGACTGGATAAGTATGGGTGCAGTTACTTGATCTTATGGAAAACGTGCGGCGGCGAATACATCGGCAAGACGAAAAGGTTGTTCAGTACCCATGTAGAAAAACATATGAATTACAAAGATAGAATTGTTTTACAAACCCATTCAGCCACCATAGAGCAAAAGGCATATCGGGGAAAACTTTAGAATACAAATAATTATCCTCGCATAGGAACGAAAAACCAGCGTGAAATATTTTTTGAGCGTTCTGGATCTATGCTTAAGATCTAAATAGGAATCGCAAAGATAAATGCCTCGTTATCACTCGTAATTTCGTGCCATATCTCTGATTGATTTTTGGAGCAGCGGCGCATGTTTTTCAACCCATGATGTGACTCGATGTGGCTGGTGCACATATCAACCAGTGGGCTATAAAACAAGAGCACGATGAGTAATTATAAGCTGATTACCATACAATTTGACATCTACTTTCAAAGTTTCGTCTGGTTTGAATATGAAAGTGTTTTCCTCGGGTAGATTTCACTTAAGTTTGACTCTTTTAGTCTCAGAAGACGGCAAAAGCGCCGAAACGTAAGTCATTGAAAGTGCCTATTTGTAATGCCTTTTCTGTACTGATTAAATCGTCTACTAACAACTCCGTGTTCCTTAATGGACAGAATACGGAATCACTTGTTCAATTCCGAGGTAAAGCGATGGTCGGTCTTGGACAAATTGGAGTTTATTTGAAAGTGTATTCACCAGGCTGTGTGAAACTATGCAAATAATGGAAATACTAAGAGCGTAGGTTAATATGTAAAATTGCAGTTTGGCTCCCACTCATTCCCATGAGTTACATACTCACTGCTTGCACTACATGACGTGACACAAATGTCTGAGCTCACGCCTCGCTATGCGATACCAGATACTTTGCTTAAAACTTTGGGCTTTCCGGCGTAAGCCATAGCAACACGCAAAGTGAAGCCAGTGACCATGAAGGTCCGAGTGCTCCCTGTGCAGGAAAATATGTGGTTTCATTAGTAAATAACTATTATTTCATTGTCGAAATAGTTTGATCAAAGAGGTGGGATCAAGGTCTTTTGAGTAGTGAGAATTGTTTGACATAATCATTCTGACCACTGTTCATAAGCTACTATCTGAGATAACGTTATTTGTTATACGATAGCAGTCTTATGATCGCTACCTTGACCTGGCTGCATCATATCACATCCCAATAGAGTCGAAATTGTGTACAGCAGTGAGATCATGAGGGCATTGATCATGCTTGCAAAAGTATTCACCTTTGTCTCTCTGAAATTGATAGTGGACTTAACCGAAAACAAATTTTCCACGTTTTGCATCAGTTCATTCACAAGGCAACAACGGATTCGGCACTCATCATCAAGTACATAGGTAACGTCGAATTGATACTTCTTTGAGTGTTCCATGATCAGTAAGGGCTGCCAACTCGTTTGATTTAAAATGCCTCAAAGCATGTTTTGTGACAAATTCTACTATTCTGAAGCAGAAAAAGTGGTTAATAAGGTGAAACGCAAGTCAGTTATTGAACAATGAGCTGCGCTCAAAAAACGTGTCGAAGAAAAATTTCAGTAATACACTAATCGAAGTGATGCGGCCGAAATTCGCCTACCCCATTCTCATTTCTGATGCTGTGCCATGAGATAGTAGCATTCCCGAGAATAAAATGTACGCGTCCAGCGAAACGCCGAAATTAAAGCGCACTTTTAAGGAAGAACTTGTCAAGGATGTTGAAAAATATATAGATTGACATAAGCGGATAACGACTCTAGAAGCAGAACGTCCTTGACAACAATTTTTTGAGGAGGAAAATCGTGTCTGCTAAGCTTTGATGTTCTTGTTAACCTCTCATATTTAGCTCGTCTATAGAGTTTCCTTCGTTGGTGGGGAGGTCAAGTGATAGGCAAGGTAAGGAATACACAGTTCCACCAAATGATTAAGCGACAAGTGGGAAATGACATTTACCAAGAATCACCATCCTGAGAAAACAACAAAGGAGAAACTATACCATAGTTGGTTGTAGGAGGAAAAAAAAACGAATGAAAAGTCACATCCCGTTGTGAGACAGAGTAATTCTGCTTTCACGCTTTGATAAATTTGCCATTGTATCGAGATGCGTACTCTGGAGAGGAACTCTTCATAAGAATATTAGTGAACATTCGAAAACTGAGACCTGAAGCTACAGCCCACGTCGCCGATCTTCCAAAACGCCCTTTTATAACGACATAGCTCCCAGAAAAAGTTATGCCCATATCCGCCGTGCGACTTCATTTCTGGGCGCATATGATTCGTTAGAAGTACGAACTTCATATCAAAGTCTAGAGGATTTTTCGTAGTATCAGAGTCACTGATGTTCCTGTCGATAAGGGGGAAAAATTCCCAATCTAATAACAATATTTCAAACGCGTTCAATCTTCCCGCCCCTCCCCCGCTCCCACTGCTCCGTGATGTGGCCGGTAAACAAGGCCTTCGAAAATGTAAGACTTTATTGATTCTTCCTGCTAAATAGTATTTCTAGAATATAGTCACAACGTTGAAATCAGTGGAAAATAAGTAATCGAAGAATACTAAGAGTCTTAAGAAACAGCTCTGTCCCGCTAAGTTCACAGCACAAATATTTTCTTTGTCCTACAGCGCCATCAAAAAGGCTCTTCCAAAAAGCAAGCATATTTTTGCTCTTCAAAACTTGTGCATTCGATTGAGTACTAGCATCCTGAGGAAGAAGCTTTGCCCAGCGAAATATAAGCGAGATAAGAAAAGAAACACTGGTTTTGTGGAACACAATTTTATTTTGGATTGAACAGCGTTATAAAAGAGTGTTTAAGAAAAAACCAGTAACGTGGGGCTGTATCCTGAAATTTCAGCTTTCAAATGGTTGCAAACACTCCTATAAAAGGCTTCGCTCCAGCGAATGGGATCGGTTTTTTCGGTTTCTCACTTCCCAATCAGAAAGAACCACTAATTTTACTGAGTATCTTACAAGATGAGTAGAAACTTGTAAGAGCCACATAAGCATCAAATGCTTCAAAGATATTTATTGAAGTCGATTGCATGATGCAAGAGTTTGGTCACCCCAAACCATGGGACAGTTTTACTATACTTGCTTCTATGTTTAGAGAACATATCAGGTTACATTGTAGATGAGACGTTGGTTACTTAAAGCATGGAGAAGAAAGGTTCATGAGAGCTATAGGAGAAGTAATTCAAAAACCTACTGTTTTCTTGATACCCTGACTATACATTGTTGCCCACTCTTCACGTCCCTGTCAAGCATTCTGCATTGTTAATCAGTCGAAGGTGACTCTCAAAAATACAAACTTTGATTCCTGAGAATGCCAAGAAAGATGATAATGACGACAATAAGTTAGGAAGAAAAAATTAGAGGATTAGGACGGTAAAGTGACTTAAAGTGCTTCTGTAAGCGCAATAAACTAATCCAATTTCATCAAAGTCTGATTTTTTCTATCCTGGGCATACTCAATTCTGCAAAATCAAATGATTGATTGAATCACAAATAAGAAACCAAGACTTCAAGATTTGAAAAACGTGTCATTTAACATTTTTAATGCACGAAACTCATGAACGTAGATCATAGTTGACATATTCATCGTGACCAATAATTCGGGGGTTTTGTCTTTCCACAGCTGATTTAACATGAGGCCACTATACAGAGTTTTCCTAACAATGATTGTCCTACTACAGAGGAAAAGAAATTTGTTAAAAAATTTTGTAAAGAAGCTAAAATGATAGCTGACTGAAGTGTTAAGAAAAATAATCGTGCGTTTGTCTGTTACAATCTTTGCACCGAAATTCAATAATGTCCTGCGCAGTGCATGGTCTCCTTTTAAACTTTTTAAAGTCCATACGTAATGCTGCGATTTCATCTTCATCATATCTTTTTCTTGGTGTATAAACAATGAAGATGATCCCAGTAGGTAATGTTCCTCATTATTTGAGCTCTGCAAGTCTGATTCGAGTAAATAGTTGCTCGGATGAATCGACGTTGATAGAACTCATGGTGACGTGAGCGCCTAAGGCGCCAACTCGCCTACAATGATATGCTCCGGAGAACAGATCCTCTCCAATGTTATAAACATATGAAATTGGTGACGAGCCCACTAAGATACTCTTTTCCAAGACGTGAAAAGCCCACTTGCTCTAACTTGAGTTGTTCGACGATCGGCGGAACGATAAGTGATAGTACAAGCAATCCGTGTAAAGTCGCTGTAAAATTGTTATGCTTACATTGTCTTCTAAAGGCTATTTTATAAAGCAGTGGTCAAAATTCACCACCAGCTCCTCAGCATTCAATTGAAAGCGCAAAAAGAATGCTGCTGCAGAGTTGCTCTTGCTCGGCAATTCAATCATGAAGCAGAAAGCATTTATTTATTTCCAATAATCGCTCATGAAAACTCGTTTGCGGGGCCTATGATTCTACAACGTTGCCGATGCTTTGATTTGTCATTTGCGAAATGATGAGACAGAATTTATTACGTACCAAGTAGGAGAAATCAAGGCAACATTTTGGAGATAGGAAGAATTTTTTGCCTCACACATTTCGTCGTTGAAAATTTGTATGGCACTCTTACAATGAAATAATTTCAGAGCAATGTTCAATTTGTTGAAGCTGCAGCGTCGTTAAAGAGCTATCCAAGGCCCAAATTTAACCTATCAAATATCGCATAGCAATTTTTATGAGGGGGAAATGAATTTTACTGATGTAGATCAGCAAAAACATTTGAATCACAAGGAACGAATTTTTTTTTCCTTGTAGGACACAACAATATTTGCTATGTTGTTTTTGGCAGAAATTTTAATATCAGCACAAGAACCTGAGATACTGAATGAGTCAACCTGCTTGTTTAATCAAAAAAAAGACGCTCTGGATTTTTCGGAACAATCACACCAGAATATATGAAGGAATCAGATAAAGCACTCACGAGTTTTTAACGGTTACAACTGAAGTAGGATCAGTACACGAAATGTACAATAACAAACTTTGTTTTGCTTGCACGTCGTAAAAATTGACGGCCTTCATAAACATTAAACTCGATAATAAACTTGAAACGTTTTGAGAAGGCGAGCAAGGAAGCTTTTGCTCAGACCCCACTTATTCGTCCACTGCACTTGCCCATTTCGCTACACTGGCATTCCTCTTTGAGTAAAATTCTTCTGCCTCACGACATGACTTGAGGCTTTCATACGTTTTTTTTTCCACGACCAATTATGGCACAGTTTCCTCTTTGCCTTCTCGTATTGACGTATTCTTTCTGGAATCTCCATTACCCACTTGTCTCTGAACCGTTTGATGAAGTTCCGTGGAGATTCTTGATGTAGCTATAACTTGACCACTTCGCTAACAAAGGATATTTTAACGGCGCATCAAATGTGATAGGCTAACTAGAATATTGTGACTTACCCGACAAGATTTCCAAATCTTGGAAATTTGTTGCCAAAACGTTTTGCATCAAGACTCGTTAACCGTTTTTGTCATATAATTTCTTCTTCACAATCTTTCACATATTTTCTTTTGAAAGTGCACTTGTAATTCCGCCGTTTGATCAGTTGGTGATATTTTATCTTCTGAATGTCGTCGTTTTATGTCGTAGCATTAGAAATGAGAAGATAGAAAGCAAATTTCAATCTAGCCCTTGAACTGACTCAGACTGAAAGAGCGCATGTGGCGCAGTGGCTAGAGGTGCTCTGCGTCGCACACGAGATTAATGGTTCGATCTCGCGCTCATGGCTTACCAAGTCATCCATCCCTCCGGGGTCGGTAAATTGGTACCAGACAGGTCTCAGACTTGTATGGGAGGATAAGCAGCACTGACTCGGTTCAGCGGGAGGCCACCGCGAGTCATTTTATAGGCCAGATAAGCATTTAATCACGTCAAACGATATTAAAAATTGAAGTCGAATGCATGGTGCATCCCTCAGGAATTAAAGAGCCGAGAGCTCTATCCTTCAACTTATCCTTGGACTGACGCGTTTCACTGAAGTTTCTCTTGAATTGATCTCTTCCATGGAGCTTATTGTCATTCTAACCTATCACGCTTTTCACTTCATTAGCCGATTCTTCTGTGCTTCAAAATACAAAAATCTATCATGAAACATGCGAAGGATTCTGCTGAGATTAGGCGAGACGGCGAGCACTGCAATTCTTGGAATAGTCACAGAGTATCACGCCGACCTTACTCTTGTATAAGTGCTGAAGGCCAGATCCGATGTTGTCTCACAAGCGATATGATGTAAAATATGTAAACTGCTTTCAGATGAGTCCAATATATTACCTGACACATTTAAACGACAAAAATGAATAATCCTGTAAACATGGCACGGTATCCGACCGGTCCGCTCATGATATCGCTGTTGGCCACAATACCAACAGTATTAGGATGTGGTGTGTTGCCATCAGGCCAAAGTACGAACTACGATCGCTTTCGTATAGCAAATAATTCCAATTTCAGATAGAAGATGATCACGGTCTATATAACTATTACTTCACCACCACTCGAAAGATTCCGAAATCCGTTATTATCATGGAACTGCTTGAATCCAAAATAATAAGCATTCACTACAAGAAGTGCGTATTTTGTTGCAGCAAACACTAGGATCCTCACCGTCACTGACTTCACTCTGCTTGTAGCCATGGTTTATACTGGCAAACCCGCAGTTTCTGCTCAATTTACTGGTATTGCAAATAGTGAGGCGGCGGTTCGGGGATTTGTGCAACGCCTCGTAATACAAACGGTGAGTTTGCATCTCCTAAATTTCAAGTTTTTATTCCTGAATTCAAGAATGGCGTGGGACGCGGCTTACAATTCATGACAATACTTTGTACTCTTAGTATTTCCATGGTTTGCATATCATTATACAATTTGATTGAGGGTATTTTGAAGCAAACTCTACTATGCAAAGAGATTATTTATTCTCCAAGTTTTTGATGTTCTCGAAAGCCAAGCTCGTAGCGTACTCCTACCTGATGCCGTAATCTCAGCCATTTGGGATCAACTCAGTGTTACGGTCATCTACAGGCCAATAAATTGTAATGCGCTGCTTAGCCCAGGGGCGGAGCTTGAGTCTTCAATAGTAAACAACAATTTGAAAAATTGCAGTGAGAAGTACATAAGGCATTAGAAGAACAGAAATGTTTTTATCACTGCACCAAAAGAGAAACAACATCTATCAACATCTTTGACATCGTTCCAAATATGATTATCTCATTGCCTAAAATAATAATGTGATAAGGGCATAACATGTTTTGAGCAATTGTGGTCTCAGTGCTATACAGGCGATATCAATATCTACACCATTTCTCTGAGATTGGTGTAGTACTCAAAGCATCATGTGATGGCTTGAAAGGTTTTATACAGGAAAATTTGTGAACAAAAAATTCTTGCATAAAATTTTGTGATCTTTCTTCGGATTTTCGTTGTAATGTCAGCAGGTGTCGTTATGAAACTCATAGTTTCTTGCAGTAATGATGGCAAATTCGCCAGCTTGTGTCATTGTCAGCAACACAGTGACGGGAATTTGCACTGTAGTAACTGGACAAAATATGGGGAAGTGTTCGGAAGCGCAGAAGGCCGAAGCAAATCTGTTTCACCCACAGCTTTGACAATTGGAGGCACTCTCTCGGTTTGAATTGCATTCTTTTTTCACAAGCTCGTTTTGAAAAATAAAAAGACTTTGAATAGACTACGAACATCATCATGGCGAATTGGTCGAGAGCGATGTGGCAAAGTGTAGTAAACAGAGCGCTTCGAATGTTGGCATTGGGACCATTTGGGCAAAACTTCCTCTCGGCATCTGCCGTTGTCGGCGGAAACTGAATGAACACTTGATATGTTCGAGATAAATGTTTTCATTCAACCGATATTTATTGCAGCATTAGAGCGTCAATAGTCTGGTAACCACAAGGGTGCTGTTAATCAGAGTAATGCAGTAAACCACAGTGTGAAATGTGATATACCTGAAAGTCGCGCTAATTTGGAAAGTAACTGAGAAATTAACAATATAAAATTATATTAAGAACTTTGTCTCGTTCAAAATTCGTTAAATATTCGGACAGGATCTTTCTGCAATGTGCTCTAAATTACAACAATTCGACAACTAGCGTAAGGATGAGGAGATAGAGCATAAGAAAAGTTATAGATCTAATTCAGTTATAGATATTCAATCCAAGTAGTTTGAAAGCAGTGCTTATAAGCTACTGCACACCGTTGATGCCCTCCAAAGACGGTGGCTTATAAATAGACTTGCACTACCGTTAGCCACATCGCATGAACGTCAGAATCTTGGAATTTCGATAACCAAATCACATAACGAAATGCTGTTTCCACGAGGGAATATCATTTGTATCAATGTGAATATGTTAGGAAATGAGGTGTGGTTGACATAATAGTGATGGCTGCTATAGACGATACCTTGATTTAACAAACACAGAGGCCCGCAAATAATTGCGAACGCCTTCTCAGCAGAAAGGTTGCTTTTAAAAGAATGTATATGACATGTCCACTAGGAATTGAGAATAAATTAACTATGAGCTTACAAAGTCGATAGAGCATAATGACATTTACTTCACAATCTTCAACATAGGAAAACAACCACTTCCTTCATGGCAAATGTAGCAGTCAGTAAACAACTGAGAAAAACAACAGAAACTTCACGTTTCCGTGTCTATGTGTCTATGTTTCTAAAAGGAATCAGATTACTACGTGAAGAGAGATCATATAGGTGAACCATGGGGAAGGAAGACTCGTAAAAACAAAAAGGAATTTGAAACACTAGTTTCCTCAAAATGAGCGACCAGTTTTATCAGCGTCTTCACTTTCTTCGTAAACATCCTGTAGTGTTAGCTAATCGAAACTGACACTCAATATTAGAACTTTGGTTGATGAACCGAAAGACAAAGACGAAAGATGTAAATAACAATAATAAACGAATAATAAAAGAAATTCGATAATGAAGTGACACATAGCACTTACTGTAAGCGCAACAATTACCGTACCTATATTCAAACACCCAAGCATGCTTCAACCCTATAAAACTCAACGGTTGATCAACTCAGTGTTGTACCACGACTTTACCAACTTAAGAAAGTTAAATTTTCCTTACCAAAGCATGAAACTTATGATCGTAGGAGCACGCATGAGAGTAAAATCGTAAGCATTCTCCACAGAAGCTTTGAAGACGAAGACTATGTATAAGTTTGCTCTGTTCACGAGCCTAAACGAGGTTGATTACATCTTGGCCGTTGTTTCCGCGCTTAGTGCCTCTTCAGAGGTGCAATGACATGAGTCCAGTATTCACAGTTTCGTGGTGATGAGCATTCTATTACGGAACTGTTACGGAAAAAGATGACGTTTACAAGAAAACTCGGTAATTGGAGAAGCTGCTACCGTAGTCGACTTAATTGCCGTACCACTGCTTTCATTTCGCTTCTACCGTTTGCAGAAGTCTGTCATCAGCTGCGTTACTCTTCATTGATTGGACGAACATCATTCGTTTTGAGTGGACAAACGGTTAGTAGTGCCATCGAAATCTGTACGGTCGGCAAACTCGTGCTTTGAAAATTGAATATGCCCAGGAAGTTCACAGATTTTCCGAATAAAAATGAAGCAGACTTGTGCAAACCCCTTCCATTCGCTGCGGCTGAGAGGTTGAAGACAATGAAATATCAGCCATAGTGAGAACTGTATATGTACGCTGTTAAAACTCACTGATTGACACATTTTGGCCTCTTATGCCGAGAGTATAAAAAATGAGCCGAATATCATGATTAATGATTACAGATCACAAATCAGTTAGCTAGCCTCTGCAGTTCGATGCAAAACAAAGCGAACTCAAGACGAGGTCGAACCAGCGCCGTGTTTCGTGGTGAACGACATCGCTATCACTGTGTCTGTAACAGATACACAATGACCGAATCAATGACTCACTTCCACCTATGTACTTGACTGTTTCCTTCTTTACGTGTAGCATTACAGTTTCATAAACTCCCGTTGTCGAATTCAGACACGATGGCTTGAGAGACTGTGAGATCAATTCCGCGTTAAGCCGCTCTGAGTATCACTAGCCACTTTATCACGGCCCCTCACTTTTTTAAATGCTTTTCTCAAGTCTGTTTTGACAAATTTATCATCAGATATTTACTAAGTAGAAGTAGCTGAGTATAGACAAACTTGCAAGAAATTCGTGATGGACAGGCTCGGAAGCAAAAGACCGCTACGGAACTATCGAGTTTAGCTTCAAAACAACCAAATACCCGATTTCGTCACAGCACGACATTCAGCTGGTGCGCCATTGCGGTCAGAGTATATTTTAATTGATACCGCAGATGACCTGAACGATGTAATTCAAGCTTTTTTGTGCTTATTTGCCCGACCATTTGCCCGACCATTTGCCCGACCATGATTACCAATTGAAAAGTTTTCCAGATGTAGATCCATCTCTATTTCTAGAAAGTATATTAATTTATTGCAAACTGAACAACCTTAAGAATTATTAGGTGGTGTAAAAGTAGTTGCGGGCTAGTAAGATCTAAGATAACAATTACTTTGTATGTCTTCAACTTACCTAACTTTACATTTGGTAAATGGCGAAAGCATAGAATGGTCGGCGCTAAGTTCTCCTGCAGCGTCTCGTATATTCAAAGCTTCGATCATTAGCCTTCAGTTTTTTTTCTTGGCCGTTGTCAGCTTCCCGTGGCCGGTCACTACGCTTTTCATCTTCAGTGTTATCGTCTCTTTAACAAGACTTCTTGAGCCACTACTGAACTGCGGATTCGTTAGCAATTTCTGGGCCAAATACACTGTTGATGTTGGGAGTTATTTTCGCTGATTTAAGATCATTTTGAACTCACGGTCAGAAATCGCAAACATATTTGTATCAGCCACCATCCTTTCCATGGTCTGAAATAAGTATAGAATGAATTTGTAAGTAAAACGCCATTGAAAATAAACATAGAGCGAGAAATGGGCATTAAAATGTTTGAATATGTGGTGGAGGTTCAGTGGTTTTTGATGTGTGGTCCTGGATTTGTCTCAGGCAGTGACCCGATCGATATCTGAATATGGTTAGATTGTCCTTAGCGGCGCATTGACCTTTGTGCTGCTCGCGTCGAACTTCCGCGTTGCGACGACTTTTGCCCTTTGAAGTGGCTGGTTGCACTTCCAAGTTGCTACGGGCTGAACTTTGGTCTGTGTGACCGTGTCTTCTGCCAACTTGTCTCTTGTAACCGACAAGAGCACAAAGTTCAAATCCTTTATATGGGTTATACGAAACAATGTGATGAAACCGAACAATGAAGTGGTACCACCAAACAATGCTGTAGTACCAAACAACCTATAATATACATACATTACTGTAATAATATAACAAGAACAATATATATACGATCGCGACATTTCGTTATATGAACATAAGGATAAAAGATAAAGCTCTCGGCGTTGATCAATCCCTTAGGGATGCGCCATAGCATTCGACTTCAATTTCTAACTTCGTTTGAGGTGATTGAATGCATATCTGGCCTTTACAATGACTCGCGGTGGCCTCCCGCTGAACCGAGTCAAGTGCTGCTTATCCTCCCAGACAAGTCCTGATACCTGCCTGGTACCAATTTACCGACCCCGGAGGATGGATGGCTTGGTGGGCCATGAGCGCGAGATCGAACCACTGACCTCGTGTGCGACGCAGGGCACCTCTAACCACTGCGCCACATGCCGCTCTTATATGAACATATGTCTGTTAAAGTGTGATGTATCGTCTTGTGGCGCTAATGTGGATAAGTGCTCGTATTTGATGAGATGTATCGTCGTGTAACGATAGCAATGAATGTTGTTATTAACGGAGCATGACTAGGCGGCGGAGCCCGTTTGGGATTGCTATGTTCGACCCCTAGTAGAACACCAGGCGGCGGGATTCCAGTGGGTGAGTATATAGTTGTTAGCAGTGGGGTCGCTACTGATTATATATGGGCAGAATCCCTAAACCGCGGTGGTGGGCCGAGCATGGCCTAAGTGAGTTTGCTCCGCCACGTTAGTGATATGTTCCGCTCACAATTCTATTGAGTTTCATCTGACAGTTGTATGAACTCAACCTTATGATAGCAATTAGTTACATGATAACGAGACTATGTGAGGAGAGCAATAATGAGTTGGCAATGAAATGAGGTGAGGTGGTGCGGGTGAGGTCAGACAACCGTTCGGATGATGCCCGTCGATCGAACTGCCTGTTGAGGTTGGTGGCAGCTGGGTGCCGCCCACGTCACTTGGACCATTTTCGTCTAAGGTCCTCGAACCTCTGCTGTAGCACTTGCTCTCTAGGGTCGTGGACCATCTGCGTTACCTAAATTATCATGTAATTCCCGAAAAGATAGCAAAACTCCGTTGGGAGGTTTGCTATA
>JAHQIW010000433.1:0-162985 GCA_019055375.1 Parelaphostrongylus tenuis
GAGTACCAGTGAGCCGATGGATTAAACCGTTTGCACTATGAAATTATATTTTGAATGTCATAGTCATAAACCGGTTCCAATATGTTGCCCAGCATTTTCTCACGTGACATAAGTTTCATGTGAAGGTTTTGTCTTAGGTGGAATTCATCAAGTCCATACCAGTTCGTATCACATAAGTGGCTATGATTCGACGTTTTTTAGTACATTACAGCAGGATAGCCTGGTGTAAAGAAGCGGCTTCAATAATTTCCGTGTTGTCATCGAGATTAAAATGCGGAAACAAAGTTTGTCTCTATTCAAGCAATCAAAGCCGGGCACATTGTGGAATCTAGGAAGAAATCACAATGTTAATCTCATTATGTTAAACGCGATGGAAATAACAGTGGATCCGACATTGTGCTGGAAAAACCTGCGGAACTTTCCGGTCCCTACCAGTTGCTCGGGTCTGACTAGTTTTTTTGACCAGCAACATCTGCCTAAACCCTGCATCTGGGAATGATCGGTTCCAGAATTATTTTGCAGTAATGCCTTTTGGTGAACGTGGGATGACCTCATTGGATGCATCGATCCTTGCTGGTGGTCCTTCTTTCGATACCTCCACCCCCTCCCTACCCTCAAACACAGCAATCCCATTCACCAGCTGTATTCTTTTTTGCTAGAAGTTATTAGATTCTTTATCAAGTTTCTGCTTCTACAATCTCACTCACATTTTGCACTTTTTTTCTTTATTCGTTCAAAAGAGTGAAATTATTTCTTCCTCTGTTACACTGCCAGAATTGCAGCAATAAAGTTCTTTTTTTTCGCTGTAAAGTGTAGACGAATCTTACGACGACATTGAGAAAACGTAGAAAAAAAAAAACGCAGTCGAAGAGAGCTTATCACATTTCATATCAACGTTATGTCGTGATTCTGACGATCAGAAACGCGTCGTGCTCATCGAAATTTCTCTACTAATTCGCTCATTATCAAATCGATTTTGTGCATTAATGTAATCATCTTCATCGATATTACGTTTTCTGGAGAACCTGTTCTGATATCAAACTTCTTTCCGAAATCACCAACTCTGTGCTGCGACGGACGTCTTGCTCAGTTATTCTATGGTCTTTTAGCCAATAAATTCGAGCATTTCCAAGCTTGTGCGGAGCCATGTCCTTCATTTATTATCGTTGTTGTCTCTTTCTACTATACGCTTAGGCCACACACATGCAATGAAACTCTCGCATATGAACGTGATTCATATCTTTAGTTGATACACAACTGTGAGTGCTCTCATTTGCAACGAAGGGACTTCAGCAATTAGCGAATTTAGTTAACTCATTGGTTTTGATATCCTAAATGTTGTTTATTTTTTAGCTGAGATATTTTATGTTTACACTCTACTAATTATGAAGGGACTTCGAAGTAGACCAAGGGGGGTAGTTGTAGTTGTTAGTGATGTCTGTTTAGTATTTTCAAAACCTTTCAAGACCCCATAATGGCTTATGTAGTGCATACGTTTGGCATTACACGCACCCCTCCTCAGTACAACAATGCCTTTTCGGTTCACCCCTACACTAATAATAGCGATGCTGAAGAAGTATCACTTCACGTCAAGTGAAAAGATCACTTGATGGATGGCGCTCTAGAGGTTGCATTTTTAGGTCGACAGCTTACGGCTGGTAACAAAGCTACAGCAATCGTAGCCAAATATGGCGAATCAAACCTCAATCTACTGTGTTTGAGACCTCGCCTGAAATCCAAAATAGACGAATAGATGATATTACAGAAGTCCTTTCCTCTTATTTAACGGCTTCTGGCTGTGCTATAATGTTGTAAATATATCCATTAATGTAGAGAGACGTGCAAAACTTTTGTGTCAGTTGGGACTCGAACCCACATTTTAGCCTATCCGGGGACGCTTGCTCGAACCGTTTGCACTACCGACACCTGTTTTTAGTATGATAGATTTTTTTTGCGTGTAACGCTGATACGTACGTATACCACTCGAAATGCCATAGTAAGATCTCGCGAAAGGCTTGTGAAAATCCAACCAGACCGTGACTGAATTTTGAGCGAGGTTTCCAACACAGTCGAACAGCAAGATTCGTGATGTAGTCCATTAGGATGCAAAGTCATGATTGTCCCCTTCCTGCAGTGCTCTCTTGCAGTACACATGTGGCTACAGTCCCAACTCGGATGCTATCTCCCCAGGATAGCAAGGACAAACGACAAGGCCAGCCATCGACGACAATCATAAAGAAGACAAAAAGCATCCGAAACGCTAAATTTTCGTCGAATGTATTAGTTCCGTGTAATTCGCATTTAATAGATGTGATGACAGCTAGTCTATAAAGAAATCTCGAAGAAAAACTCCCAACGTTAATCAATCCCTGAGGATGCGCTATGCATTCTATTCCATTCGTAATATCATCGAGGTGATTAAATGCATATCTGGCCTTTCCAATGACTCGCGATAGCCTGCCGACGTATCCAGCCAGAGCTGCTATCCTCCCAGACAAGCGTGGTACCAATGCACCCGATCCCGGGAGAAGGAGGGCTTGCTGAGCTTTGAGTGCGGGAATCGCACCAACAACCACGTGTGCGTCGCAAGGCTCCTCTAACCATTAAGCCACACACGCTCATTTTCCACAAAAATGTTGAGCGCGGATGATGCGAAAATGTTGAGTTGGATATTGTCAAAATAGATTTCATAGATGTTACCGATCAGAAGAGCGCATGAGTCACAGTGTTAAAGGTGCCTGTGACGCGCACGTGGTCGATGGTTCAATCCCGCGCTCAAGGCTCACCACACTTAACCTCTCTGCGGGGGGTCGGTGAACTGGTACCACACCTGCTCGGAGGATAGCCCGCACTGAGTGGACACGTCGGTAGGCCATCGCGAGCCATCGTAAAGGGCCAGCTATGCACTCGCAGCACCCTAACCGAGGCTTTGATAAAGATGGATGGCTGCGCCCTTTAGATGTTGATCAATGCCGAAAACTCTGATTAGATGTTTATTTATCAGTCACAACCGGTGTGGCCGCCAGTCTTCAACCTACCCTGGTCGATCAATCCCCGCTGGACTACGGGTATCCCACCCGCATTTCTCAGACAAGTTGCTCCCTGCTAGACCTTTCCTCTCGACTTTTCCACCTCCCGAACGGGCCCCGGGCTCCACTCCTCCCGCCACTGTCGTGCAGAACACTTTCGCCCACGTCCCCGATCCCGGGAATGGGGAGGGGGAATAGCTCGTCATCGGCTTCAATTCATTGGCATTTCCTTCGCACTATCGATCTTTTTTCCAAATGCCGCCGTAAGCCGACGACCACCGACGGTGGCGGCTGCCATGGCAGCACCCCCTTCGTCCTCTCCGGTGTTTTCCCCCGTGGCACCCAGTTTTTCCCCTCGAAAGCGGAAACTTCTTCCAATATTTTCAGGCGAATATCAGTAGTTACAAAACCGGTTTTCGGTCGTTTGTTTTTTCTGGAAATTTATTGATTTTCACATTTTTATATTTTTACACGACCCCGAGGCGGGCCGCCGCCGTCATGATCATAATATTTTCACTCTCTCCAGATCGGATCCACCACACCATTTCTCCTCATTCGCTCACTTTCATCCTCTTCCTATCCTTCCTTCGTCCTAGTCATCCTCCTATCGTTTATTTCCTCCTCCTATCCTTCATCCTGTTCATCCTCCTATCTTTCACCTTATTCATTCTCCTCCTATCCTTCATCCTATTCATCCTCCTTTCAGTCATCCTAGTCGTTTCTCTCACCCGTGATCTATCCGTCCTCCTATTTTTCATCCTATTCATCCTCCTATCTTTCATCCTATTTATTCTCCTCCTATCCTTCATCCTATTCATCCTCCTATCTTTCACCTTAATTCATTCTCCTCCTATCCTTCATCCTATTCGTCCTTTTCGTCCTATTCATCCTCCTATCTTCCATCCTATTCGTCCTCCTCCTATCCTTTACCCTATTCGTCCTCTTAACCTTCATCCTATTCAATATCCTGTCGTTCATCCCATTCGTCCTCCTGTTCATTGATCCTAGTCGCTCTCTCACCCGTGATCTATCCCGTCCTCCTATTTTTCATCCTATTCATCCTCCTATCTTCCATCTTATTCATCCTCTCTACTTCATCCTAATCATCCTCCTATCTTTCACCTTATTCATTCTCCTCCTATCCTTCTTCCTATTCGTCCTCCTTTCATTCATCCTAGTCGTTCTCTCACCCGTGATCTATCCGTCCTCCTATTTTTCATCCTATTAGTCCTCCTCCTATTCTTTACCCTATTCGTCCTCTTAACCTTCATCCTATTCAACCTCCTGTCGTTTCATCCCATTCGTCCTCCTATCCTTCATCGCGTCCTTCCTTCATCCTAATCATTCTCCTTATCTTCGTCCTATCGTTATCCTATCGATCCTCCTATCCTTTTCATCCTATTCGTGTTTCTACCCTTCATCCTATACTTCTGTACTTCCTACGTATCCACTCAGTACTGCTGAGAGCAGCACCATGAAGACTGTGGCCGGTTAGGAGGCACTAAAATGAGAAGTCACTAAGGAGTTCTTGAAAAGAGGCTCGCACTTCACAGAGTCTGGCTTTCATCAGTGTGCTTCAAGAAAATTTCTAGCCAGTCTTCCTCTTTGTTCTTCCCATACTTACTAATATTTACTTTTTATTTCACCCGAACCGCCGTTTTCACATTCTTATTGTGCGGATCTGATCCAAGCAATTTCTCCTTATTTACCCGCATTCATCCTCCTCCTGTCGTTCATCCTATTCTCCTCCTATCCCCTCATCCCATTCATCCTCCTGTCCTTCTTCCTATTCATTCCACCTATCCTCCTGTTCCTACCGTTATGTTGAGAGTAGTTTCATGAAAACTCTGGGCGGCTAGAAGGCCTAGTAAATCGAGAAGTCACCAAGGAGTCCTTGAGAAAGGGCTCAGTGTTCCACAGATTATGCCCCTCACCAGGGTGCTTCAACAAAGCTCGCCTTTAGGAGCAGTAGTCAGATCTTCTTATTCGTTCGGAACCCCTTGCGATTTCCCGCCCTTGTCGCACCCTCAATCATTTCAACCGATCGTCGATTTTTCACTTATCGAATGCTGATGAAAGTGTTTTTTATACATCGCTATCAAAAGATCTATGATTCGCTCGCTATTTTCAGGTAGTCTCTCCCCCGATCAGTGGGAATTCTCTTTAGTCTGCGTTCGTTCGCACCAATGGCGAGGTATGACTATCAGCCTAAGTATGGCCTGGAGAATTACACTGTGATTCTACCGATCGAGGACTCGTTCGATCCCGTCACATCAACGGCTTGGATGCAGAAAAACTGGCTGCATTCCGTCTCGCTGTCCGTCCGCGCATATGTGGTTCTGATCTACGCCGGACAAAAGGTCCGTTACTTCACTTCTTATTGTAGAGGATTTGATATCGAGTGTTTGCATACCCCCTTAGCAATCAGTGATATCTGGTAGTCGATCTTATTTGAACCTCGCCATGAGCATTTGACTAGTAGATCTTTTGAAAAGATTTCTTAGCTCACAAAAAGAGGCTGGCATACCGATTGATCCGGGCCGATTATCACTCGAAAAATGTTCTTACCGTTCTTGTCTAAGCTGAGGATCTTTGATAGAGTTTATGTTTTCTAATCAAATTCTTTGTTGAGTGAGCCAATGGATAAAAGTAGGGGTTCTTTGTGGTTATGAGGGGAGGAATGAAAAATTGATCTCATTCGTTGGAGAGGAACTTTTCGTAGGAGTTTCAGTAATTATTCGAAAGCTGAGATCTCAGGCTACAGCACAGCCTCACATCGCCGGTTCTAAAAGCCTTTTTTGACGTTGCTACACAGGAGCTTTCTCGCGTTGCAAACGCGCATATTTCTCCTGCTGCGTGTCAGTGAAACGGGTCCTTTTTAAGATATAAGCACATCGTTGGAATGAGCAATAATTACGCTATCGAATGATAACGAATATTCCAAAGATAGAACTCTGCCTAGCGAGAAATATGCGCGTCTGAGACATAGTTTTGTGTAGATTTGACAATGTAATGAAAGGCTCTTTTCAAAAACTGGCCACGGAGAGTTGTAGCCAGAAATCTTAGCTTTTAGATGGTTTACTGACACTTCTACGAAAATTTCCTCTTTCAGCGAATGAAATCGGCTTTTCATTTGTTTCCTTATAACCGGAAACTTTCAAAAATAGCTTAGATCGGTTACAGTTTCGACGTTTTCGTCTTCCTCCGTAGTCACTGATTCGAGTGAAACGTTTGGGAAAACAGCAAGAAAAACGAGAAGAATTTCTTGTGATATTTTATGATTTACAAGTATTCTCACGAAATACCTAATAAGTGGTCGATTTGCCGCAACATTTGCTTGCACTATTTTTCCCTAAATTCTCTTTAGGTAATGGAAGGACGTAAGCCGTTTGGTTTTGATGTGCCACTTTTCTTGTGGAATACGGGTTTGGCATTATTTTCACTACTTGGATTTTGTTCGTATGACGCCGGAATGGCTATGGAGTTGGAAGGAGTGGGTTTATTTTGAAAGCTTTTTCAGAAAAAAAAATGCTGTAATGATAAATTAAGTTCAAGCGAAGTTTCAAATATCGATTGAAAGTGTTGATGCATATATGCTGGCGTAATGGCCGCAAGCCAGGCTGATGACAGTCGACAATCAATCACTCTGAAAGTACGCCACGATGATCTATCCATCGTACATTCAGGATAATTAGTTTGGCGTCGATTCATCTATAGAGACGGTATATTTCCTTACGAGGAACTGACTGAATCGAAAGGCCTCTGTTACTGACAAGCTGGAAGGCCGATACACGTGTTCAGGATTTCATAAGTGCCATAACAAACCTCATGAAAGGCTCAGAGTATGCTGTGAGAAAGTTTCCAAAGTTTTTACTTAAACATTCCATGTTTTGGGAAGATCCCCAGATGTCAACGCCCATCATTATTTAGTCGTACGAGCGTCAAGGTCATTTGCAAATCATTGACAGCCCCCGCATTTTTCCATGAAGAAACATATTCTTTTAATTTCTTTGAAACATTGGAAACTCTTCTTATGTCCTTAGTTCCCAGGAATTCTGTCGCTATTTATCAGTTCTACGGGTACTTATGTTCTTCAGGTGTTTGACCCTTCAGGAATGGTTTTTTGGAATTGCTACGCGCGACGCGGCTGTTGTCATTAAATTACAGTTTTTTCTTATTTTTGCGAAAATTTCCACGTTTCTTTTCGTCTTCAGATGCTGCATGTTTTCTGTACATTCTGCCATGTTTTTGTACGTACAGAACTCTTTACAAGGGACGGAAGTATGCTAGTTTGATAATGATGTGGTTTTCTCATTGAAAAATGAAGAGTTCTAGGACAAATGAGTTTTTTTTTTCATTGATAATGCCTTAGTGGAGCTTTCTTCAGTGATATTATATCTTTCGTGGCGATAAGGACCTATCGACATTTACTCTTCACTGAATAACCACCAAGGAATCCGTTGTAAAGCTGAAACGCGGTAATCCCCCCATCCACTCCCCCCACCCCGCTGGCCCCCGAAGGACAAACGTGGCATTCTTTTTGTTCCTACAGCGCACTTAGAAGGTTGTGAGAAATTAAGCAGAGTATCAGGTCGTGCCAAAAGTTTTAGCACACGAGCAATAAACACCAAATTTATAACCAGAAGTAGACAAAATTGCATGATTTTGGCATTGTTCGATTCCGCATTTTCTTACGAACATTTTGCTACACAACTTGCCCACACTAGCTCAAAGATGGAGCTGTCTTGGGAACAAATTCGCTTGGTACTCATACTTGAATGGCGCGTAGGGGAAAATGTTAGTGAAGCGACACGCAAGATTAATGGAGCTACTTGCGGACGGCGCGAGCGCGATTGATCCTCCGGAGTATTCTTCCCAGTTTTAAACTTCGCAGACCACTTCCTAATCGTCCGTCCTTTCTGCAGCCGTACCATCTCCCCAAGCTCCACCATTGATCTTTCGCGTCGCTTCACTAGCATTTTCCCCTACGCGCCATTCGTGCATAAGGAAAAAATTTTCCCATGGTAACTCCATCTTGAAGCAAGTATAGACAAGTTGTAATAGGTTGAGGAAAAAGTTTTGAGAAAATGCTTATAAAACATTTATTCATGCACCTCTTAGAAAACTAGTAGTCAAAGTACTACCCCTCAACTACAAGCACTTCCTACCACTTCTCCGGCAAAAGACTAATTGCCAGATTGAAAGATCGATTGATAGATTGATGCGTTCACTTGCCACCGTTGCATTTGAACCCAACCAACAGCCATTCGTGCATTATCAACAACCTAATCTGTTCGCTTGTTAACTCCATCTTCAGATAAGCAAGTAGATTATATACTGATCAACGCGGGAAAAGACGGGCTTTCAAATGAGCCTAAAAACACAAAAAATGGCCGACATCCAAAATAAGTTACAGGCACTTTCTCAGAACTTTTTCCTCAAACTATATATCAGAATGGTCGCAAGACAGTGCGCACCTGAACGATACCAAAATCATGCAATTTTATAGCAAAAATCTTTTGGAGAACCAAAATGGCGAGAACTTTTTACATAGCTTACTATATCATACTGTTGTTGTTAAGGAACTCGTTCGTCTACTCAGTATGTACGGCCTCGTACGCCCAAGGCGTCACAGGATTTTGGACAGAACAATTTGCGATGAGCAAAGTTGGTGGCATTCTTTATTCGTTGTTCTTCTGCTTCCCACTACTAATACTGAATGAAATAATAGGTTGTTGAACTGCTCGATACGGCTTTCATTGTGCTTCGTAAACGTCCACTTCTATTCCTTCATTGGTACCATCATGTTACCGTTATGATCTTCACCTGGCATGCCTACAAGGATCATACAGCTTCTGGTTCGTTTTTCTTTATACTCTCATATTTTTCTTTCATAAGAACTATCCTTTTCTTTCATTATAACTTGCACGAGTTTGGCACATCTCCTTTCTCGAAAATTGGTGGGTCAACGCTTCGGCAACTCTGCCTTATGGTCTCCAACTAAGTTCCCGAATTTCTCCAAAAATTCAAAAAATCCTTCTTCCAAGTAATCAGAAGTATCGAATAACATTAACTGAAGTATTCTCTGTCTGCCAGGATGCAATTCTGCCAGCGCTCCGGCAACAAATCAATTCCGCGCTCATAAAGCTCATAATTCTTCGATGCAAATCAAGCAGTCAATTCTCGACGCAAATGATTGATGTCTCGAAACTTCTTCTTGTCCAACCAGTGCTGCAATGATCTTCACCTGTATCACCTGTCGTCCCGTTGATCGTCGAGTGACTCAAGCGGGTACCAGCAATTCTTCCATTTTTCCCTATCGCATGCTAGAGTAGCCCAGTGGGTCCTCCTCGTTCTAGGGATTCGCTGAGCATTCGGACCAACGGGTCAGTGGTCTTCCTTTAGAGCGCTTGACGTCGCGAGATTTCCAGTCGGTAACGGCTCTCGTTCATCGGTTGTCGTTGAAGCGCAACTCGTGTCTGGCCCACCTTATTTTCGATATCCTGGCGTGTAGAACGGCGTCTCTGATTTTCGATAGTTGACGTAGGTCGGAACTTCGGATCCTTTCTCTCATTTGCGAGATACGGGATACTCCTAGCATCGACCTTTCGACTGCGCGTTCGATAACGGCAAGTGATCTTTCATTCTGCTAACGTAGCGACCAGGTTTCTGTTGCATACGTCAGGGCAGGAATAATTGTCGAGTCGAAAAGGTGGGCACGGAGTCGGATGTTCATCCGACTCCGTGCAATGATCTTAAGAGATGGAAACTGGATGGAGACAGATCTGGCGTATACGGTGGATGATCCAGGTGCTCCCAGCTCAAATCGGTCAACTTCTTCCTTGTTTTCTTAGCAACGTGCGGCTTTGCATTAACTTCCCGTGACGGCTCCATTGTTGGATAAGTATGTGCGAAAATACAATATCAGCGCGGAATTGATCTGTTGCCGGAGCGTTGGCAGAATTGCATCCAGACAGACAGA
Organism: Parelaphostrongylus tenuis; assembly: GCA_019055375.1. Lineage (NCBI taxonomy): Eukaryota > Metazoa > Nematoda > Chromadorea > Rhabditida > Metastrongylidae > Parelaphostrongylus > Parelaphostrongylus tenuis. The sequence goes on from JAHQIW010000433.1 coordinate 10,012, forward strand.
GAGTACTCCAATTGATGTTGCTTGATACTTTCGATTACTTGAAAAAATAATTTTTTGAAGTTTTGTATCAAATTCGGAAACTTAGTTGGAGACCTAATATTTATATGTGAGAGGTCACCGATCATACGTGAACACTTTGAAAAGTTAGTTTTTTAAGTTTTTGTCACTTTGAAAAAAGTTTTTCAAAATGTGTCACATGAATCCGGCGACCTCATACAAGTATAAGTAAGGCTCTGCGAATGCGGGATCGCGGAAACGTTGGCCATCAATTTTTGAAAAAGGTGAATCATCAACCTCGTGCAAGTCTAAATGAAAGAAAAGGGCAGTTCGTGAGAAATTCAAATTTCTTCACTCATGCCGAGGTTTTTGAGAGAGTCGGACTTTTGAGCTTGTCTTTCATTTTTTTCCAATATTTTCTAACAGAAATGATGTCTTCCGTCGTTGAGCTATCCCCTTAGATTTGTACCATATACTCATCCGGGTTCATCAGGCAACGTAGAGGTGACTGAATGTCTATACATCCCATTAAATAACGTGCGAAACCCTATCTATACATCAAATTAGTCAAATTAGTTCTACTCTATCCAACAAACTTACTACCAGTCAGCTAATCCCCGAGTGGATGGTGGGCTTGGTTAGCAAGAAATGTGGAACTGAACCAGTTGTATCGCAAGGCTTCTGCAGAGTCAGCAGATGGGTAGATTTATTGTGACTAAAAACAATAGTAAGCCACTTAATTGGCTGAATAAGTTCTTAGTCTACCTCTGCGATACCTTAACACACACTGAAGTACGACCAATTTTCCCCAACGTGCTATATGTAATAAAAATTTAGATTGCAGATCAATTAGTTTAGAGTCTTCAGTAAAATAGCTCTCATAGGATTTTTGTTTTGGATAGGCTGTCCATTAAATACAGAAAAGTATAGTAAGTAGAATTCGCAGCAAATAAGCAGTTGAGGACGATATGCATCAGAATCAATACATATGGTCCAACTGTCCGTTACGTGTGCAATGACATCAAATAACCCCTTCAGCACCGTACCTTTTCGGCTTTTTCCCCAGAATTTCTAAAGCTATTCGATAGCCTAAAGCTCTTCAATTTCGATAGTGTACTTGTTTTCGAAAAAGGCCTCTCAGGGCGCTGCAGCAGCTAAGAGAATTTACGTCTCGCCTTCGGAGCGCATCATTTGCTTGGTTGACGTCTGTGCTTGACTTCTCACTAGACTTCTGATAATCATTTGATGTCTTAGATCTCGATTATTTCAAAACCGGGTTTAGCTTCTGAGAAGTTCGTCATAGAGCGCTGTACGAGCGAAAATAAACTTACGTTTCACCCTCAAAGCGCAGTAAACAAAACCCTTTCAAAAACCAAGCCCAGCGTTGACTTTGTCTAGTTTCAAGCTATCAGATGGCTACTAAAAGTTCAGTAAAGAAATAGGTGACCACAAGAAAGGCTTCTGTGAACTTGTGTGTTGGACTAATATATTTATTGAGGCTAGTGAAGAGTTGTGGTTCCGTGAAGATATTGAATAATTTCTTTTGGATTGTATTTAGCCTCAAAATCTATAATCTATATTGTATTGCCTATGATTTTATACAAAGAGACCATTTCAAAAGAAGTACTAAAAAACAGATGAGACCTCAACTCTCCACAAGGGCTTAATGATTGTTGTGCTAATGAGTTACAACATTGTACGGTGCGTTTGTGAAAGATAGATCAGCACCGGACGCCTTACGCTATTGTATATCCTCATTGAACAGTCAGATCTATCGTAGTGTTCGTTTTTTTCTTTCCAGGACGTTGGTTTATTTGGATGAATTATGGTGTCCATGCGTTGATGTACACCTACTATGCTCTTCGTGCTATACGCTTACGTCTTCCGAAACATATAGCGATGATGGTCACAATACTACAAATCTCGCAGATGATCATGGGTATTGCTATTGGCATTACTGTCTACAAAGTGAAGGTAATAATTGCTACGGAACATTTTCTTTAACACGAAAATGTTGAGAAGAATTCTATTGAACAACTTCTTTGGCAGTGATATGCAGACCTTAGAATCTTGGTCGGGAGCTGAACCCGCGTTGCGCCCGTTGTGGGAGCGCGTGCTAATGACTACTATACCGTAGCTCTGTTCTGCTATCACTCTGCCCATCGAAAAGGGTTAAGCGCGGGTTCATCTCCCGACCGAGGTCCAAAGCTTTGCATATCACTCAAAATTGTTGGGTTGGCAGGAAATTTTCCGGGATTTTTCATTCTTGCTGATGATTTTCAAACATCGTAGTTTTTGCTTTTACTGTCGTCTAGAGAAGTTTTTGCTATTATATTGATATAACACCTATGCATTGGTCCTAAAATGGAATTGTCTCGAAAGGGAAAAGCGATTGTTGATGCTAGAAAAGTATTCTTGAACCCAAACGATACTCGCATAGCATCAGCAATCGTGTTTGCTCTTGGAACTATTGCATTTCAAAACAAATGTATAAGTGTTATATATCAAAATAATCGCAAGAGGCTGCTATAAACGATAGTAAATAGAAAACTCAAATGCATAAGAAATAATTACCAAAACGAATAAGTCCGGAGAAATTTCTTGTCAACCCACTGTTGAAAAGTATAGTCACTCAAACGAACAAATTGTAGCGATCTGGTGAACAATGCCAACAGACATGGGAGAATCTTGGCTTGTGCTTCCTCATTTATTTCACCTACTTCTTACTGTTTTTGTAATTTCTTCTACCATGCTTATCTGAAGAGGAACAATCGCTATACTGCCGTTGAGAAGAAACCTTCATTTAAGGTCTCCAAATCATTTTGATATTTGAAGCTTTTATTTCATAGGATTAAGAATAATTCTCTCTCCTGCTTAGGTCGAAAAGAAGTCTACTGAAGTTGAACAACCAAAAGAGGACATCAACGCAAATATCAGAGATACAGCATCATTCATGGCAATGAACGGCACCACCATCACCACCAGAAGAAGAGTGCAGAAAGTCGACTGACTAACCGAAAATGAAAAAAAAACCACAACAACAAGGATACTCGGAAGTGTTGTATCCAGATTTGCTTGTACTATATCTCGTTACTTCTCTTTTAAATTAATGATTTTAGCGCATATTTTTGGACTACGGGTCCGCTCATCCTAGTTTATTATTGCAAATTTCACCATACCAGCCAGATATGGAGGTTACCCCAAGCATTCCTGCCGTAGCCGCCTACTCTTTCTCGAAATCTTCCCCTTAGATTCATTTATTTTCTTTCTGAAGAAATTGGTATAGAGCAACCACTCCAGAGCAATCTATAGCTTCATCACTAACACTTGTCGTGTTATTGTAGATGGTATCACCCCTTGTTTGTATTCTTTTTATCTTTTTCGTACTGTGATGTCTATTTGATCTGCAGCGCATCATCACTTTCATGTAACATCCAACTTGACTCTCTTTCTCTTTGAATTGAGACCAAAGCCCTCGTTAGAAGGAAGAAGAAAATCACTATGGCACTTTTCTTTAGTTATAAACATATACGGTGCTAAATTAGATCGGTGTCTTGTTACTACTATCAAATGCGGTTGAATATATACATTTGTTCGAACTGCTATGTGAATAAAAACATCAGAGAGACTGTGTACTCAAAAAACCCAGACAATGAGTGGGAAATGACAAGGAAACCATGAAATATTTACAATCCGAGAGGCACAGAAATATTAGATCTTCTCATAAGTTTGCCACTAGAGCAGTAAACACCAGATTTATAGACTTGAGGTAATCAAAATCAATTGACAACACTATTCAAAGTACTTTAACTCTTGACTGTATGTATAGACCTCGCTAAAAAGCAGTAAGAATCTGATATTTGATAACATTACAGCATGCTTTCAGCCTTTTATGAGATCTGGTACGGCACTTGTACGGTTACTAGACAGCTGCTGTTTCGCCCTTGCAGGTTCTTCAGTTGCACGGTGCATTTCGGTTCATCCGAACCCTTGTAGGAGGATATTTTCCTATTGAACCGAAAGGCACCGTGCTACTGAGAAGCCTTCAAAACCGAAATGGCAGCTGTTCAATACTACACAAATGCCGTACTAGACCTCATAAAAGTCTCAAGACATGTTATCAGGTTATTAGATTATCAGACTACTCGAGATAACAGCCATCAGCCTGAACACATCTCTGTCCTCTCTCAGGCAACGAATCAATGCCGCGCTCATAGAACTCTCATCTTCCTTGAGTTCATAGGAAGTTGTCAAATCTCGACGGAATGTCGATGTCTCAGAACTTGTTCTCGCTCAGGAGATGCTACAGCACCCGGAAAAGGTGGTAGTCAGACGGCGAAAGATCAGGACTATACTGCAGATGATCAGCAACTTCCAGCCTAATTCGGTCAACTTCTTCTTTGCCTTGCATTTTCTTGAAATAGGATGAGACTGCGGCAACGTCGACGTGACAAAGCCCGACTGCAGGATCCAGGAGGTGGCTCACAGTCGCATGACCGCATTCAAGATTGTCAGCCAACTTCTCGATACTCAAAGTCGGACCCTCTTCAGTTGCTTCAATAACGGCCTCTCGAGCGACTTCGCGTGGACGTCCAGACACAGGTGGTCCTTCAACTTGGGATTGCCGGCGCGAGATTTACTAAAGAACCAGAACATCGTTCTCCTGGACACAAATCCTCGAGCCTCTGCACAATTGATGTTCTCGATGGCGGCTTTGCATCGCGTCCCAATTCGTACTCGTGTAGCAAATTACGATAAAGGCTTCGCTGAGCGGCCATGATGCGGCAAATATGGACAGTTTTGGTAACAGAGAAAAGCTCAGAAATTTCTGCACAAAGCGGTGTTGATTTGTTGCTTGAGAAATGGGAGAGATGTGTTCTGGCTAATGGCGCATATTTTGAATAGTGTTGTTGAGCAGTTTGAACTAATTGTGGCCAAGATATTTGGTGTTTATTGCTCTAGCGACAAAACTTAAGAGAATTTCAGGTTATTAGAAAGTCCAAATTTCTCTCAGGCTCGGCATGAAAAATGGAAAACAATTTTACGAACTGTCCATTTTTCTTAATAAAACTTGTGCGTGGGTTGGTACTTTTCCTTTCAGTATCGATGGTTTATGTTTCGGCGATTCCGCTTTCTTCAGACCCGCACAACTACCGGTGACCTCTTCAATGTAGATGGTTAAATGACATTGAGGAAGGCTAAATCGCCAAAAAGTAAGGCACCGAGTTTGAAACGAGAAATACCAACGTGGCACACGTATTTATAAAAAAAAAAAAAATAAAGAAGGGAGCCTACAAAGATTTCTTCGCTTTGTGAGGCGTTCGATGAACACCTATGAGACGGAGCTGGACGTAGGTTTGTTCGGTTTACCAGCTATGGACTGAGCTTTCGTCACCACCTGAAAGTATACTGTGCTTGGAACTAGTCAAATTTCAACTAATCTTCGTTAAAGTGTAGCTTTATACGATATCAATCCTTACGGGACCGTGGAACCATCGCCTCTTTGTCTCTAACCTTCCACGTGTTGCAAGCGTGAGCGCAAGCTAACCTTGCGTCTAGTAATGGCAGACGTCATTGTTAGACGCAACACTTAGGGGGCCAGGGACGCAGGGGCGGTGGGTCCACGACTCCGTAGGGGTTAAAGAATACTCTCTCGTACCTGCAAGACTTTGTCTGGGAATCGGCGTCGTTCACGTGTTACACAAGTGGTGCAAAATACAGCGCCAAAGTATATACTACACGCCTGACAAACAGTAGATATATTCAGTGATAAATAGGGAAAAAACGTGTAAAGACCTAGAAAAACTACCTTATCAAGACAGACAGATTGGTGGCATAATGAACAAGATGAGCCGATGACTAAGAAATCGGAGAGAAGAGGTTTCCGTCCTTTCACACGCTGAGGTGGCTCGAAAGGATCTCGCATATAGAAAACAGGAGTAGGATAACTAAATTCATGTCCAACTTAGCCGCAGTTAAAGACAAGAAAAAAAAGACAGTTACTTGTCCCTTATGAGGCGACAAATGAAGAATACATCTCATTCGCTGGAGAGGAAGTTTTTCATGGAGCGTTAGTGATCGTTCGACAGCTTAGAGCTATGGCTAGAGCCTCACATGGCCGATTTTCGAAAAAGCCTCCTTTGACGTTGTTACAAAAGAAACTTCCTCGCGTTGCAGACGCGCATATTTCTCGCTCGGCAGAGCCCTTTCTTTTGCCTAATAGTAATCATTCGATAGCGTAATCGTTGCTGATTCAATGCTGTGCCTTGTCCTGAAAAGACCGTTTCCCTGCAACTCAGCAAGTAAAATAAGTTGAATTCGCTTGTGCGACCAAGGGGGTATTTAGCCAATTCACGTGTCGCTGGGTAAGGGAGCCACGTGCGCTAACGCGATGACGTAAAACCGGGACAAGGTCGGCCGGTCATAGGGCCAGCGCACGTGGCCGCCTACCCAGCGACACGTGATTTGGCCAAACCTTGGTCGCACATGCAAACTCAACTTATTCTACTTGCTGAGTTGCAGAGAAACGGTCTTTTCAGGATATAACCACAGCGTTGGAATCAGCAACGATTACGCTATCGAATGATTACTAATAGTCCAAAGAAAGAGCTCTGCCCGGCGTGAAATATGCGCATCTGCAACCCAAGAAATTTTCTTCTGTATCAACGTCAAAAGAAGCTTTTTCAAAAGCCGCCCACGTGAGGTCCTAGCCACAACTTTAAGCTTTCGAATACTTGCTAACACTCCTATGAAAATTTCCTCTCCAGTGAACCAGATTGGTTTTTCATTTATCCCCCCATAACCACAAAATACCAAAAAACGTCCGATGGGAACTCACAAGCCGTCCGATGCCTTGAGATCTCCGAAAAGGCACTTTTCATTAAGGAAACAGATACTGCACTGGAACTGTAAATATGGATCGAGTTTCTCCAAATCCGCATCGTCTGCAACTTATCACCTCTATGTTGTATTCACAAACAGTAGCAGATCAGGAGCCCCGGTAGGCCAGTGGTTAGCACAAGACCCTCGAAAAGGTAAGACGCAAGTTCAGAACACGGTTCAAATCTTCGCGTATCACTCCTACGTTGTGTTCACGAGGAGTAGTAGCAGATCAGGAGCCCCGATGGGCCAGTGGTTAGCACAAGACCCTCGGAAAAGGTAAGACGCGAGTTCAGAACACGGCTCAAATCTTCGCGTGTCACTCCTACGTTGTATTCACAGATAGTAGTAGCAGATCAGGAGCCCCGGTAGGCCAGTGGTTAGCACAAGACCCTCGAAAAGGTAAGACGCGAGTTCAGAACACGGCTCAAATCTTCGCGCACTCCTACGTTGTATTCACAAACAGTAGTAGCAGATCAGGAGCCCCGGTAGGCCATGGTTAGCACAAGGCCCTCGAAAAGTTAAGACGCGAGTTCCACGGCTCAAATCTTCGCGTGTCACTCCTACGTTGTATTCACAGATAGTAGTAGCAGATCAGGAGCCCCGGTAGGCCAGTGGTTAGCACAAGACCCTCGAAAAGGTAAGACGCGAGTTCAGAACACGGCTCAAATCTTCGCGCACTCCTACGTTGTATTCACAAACAGTAGTAGCAGATCAGGAGCCCCGGTAGGCCATGGTTAGCACAAGGCCCTCGAAAAGTTAAGACGCGAGTTCCACGGCTCAAATCTTCGCGCGTCACTCCTACGTTGTATTCACAAAGAGTAGTAGCAGATCAGGAGCCCCGGTAGGCCAGTGATTAGCACAAGACCCTCGAAATGGTAAGACGCGAGTTCAGACCACGGCTCAAATCTTCGCATATCACTTCTATTTTGTTGAATTTGCTTTCGTCATATTCAGATCTTTTCTCCTTGAAAAATTTCATTATAGAATTCTCCTTACTTGACAGCTTTTAGCGATTGCATGAAGTTATAGATATACCCAGTAATCTAGAGCGATGTGCAAAACTTTTGCCTCAGGAGGGACTCGAACCCGCATCTCACTCTATCCGGGACGCGTGCTCTAACCCGTTGCACAACCGAATATCTAATAGGTTGAGGAGAAAGTTCCCGGAATTTGCCCATAACTTTAACATGTTTGCATGTTTTATGTGCGATTTTCACATGGTTTGAAAGCTCGTTTTCTTGCGCATCGATTGTTATTAACTCTTCTATAATGCCGCAAGATGGAACTGAACCGCAAACAGAAACGACTGTTGATGCTTCACGAGTACAAAGTGGGCACAAATGCCGCTGACACTGTTCGTCGAATCAATGAGGCATGGGGCGAAGGAACTGTTGGAAAGACAGCTGGCTACGATCACTTCAAGGAGTTCGAGGCAGGAAATGAGGGTCTGTCTCAGAAGGAGACTACTTTGACTATTAAATTGTCTTTTGTTCAAACTTAATTGATGCATAGATAAAGTTTTTATAAGCAAATTCCGGAAACTTTCTCTTCAACCTATTATCCGCGTGACTGGGTTCGATGTCGATACCGCCTATTTGGGACGAACCGTTGACACTTGGTTGCTAACAGATAGATGGCTTTAGCGTAGAAAGAATGATGGTAAAATTGGCATAAGTAGTGCAACGGGTTAAAGCATGCGTTCCCGGATAGAGTGGGATGCGGGTTCGAGCCTCGCCCGACGCAAAATTCTTGCATGTCATTCTACAATATTGAGTTTTATAATAATTTATGGAACACCTACTATCTTCCACTAGTAAGCACGGGACTCCTCCGGGATCAGTTCTTTTATCATCAACTGGAGCATTTGTCGATGGAGAGCTGAAATTTCGGCATCAGCAAATTATAAAAAGCGATAAAGTGTAAAGCTCTCGGAGCTGATCCATCCATGAGCGATGCGCTATGCATTGTATTCCATTCGCAGTATCATCGAAGTGATTAAATGAGCGTTCTAGTCCATCCAATGGCTCTCAGTGGCCCAGCGCTGTATCGAGTCAGTGCTGCTTACTCTCCCAGACAAGTCTGTGACCAGCCTGATACCGATTTATCACCCCGGAGGGATGGAAGACTTGGTGAGTCAAGATCGCGAGATCGAACCATCAACCTTATTTGCGACGCAGAGCACCTCTAACCACTGCGCCACATGCGCTCTTGAAATTTTACACGTGAAAGGGAATTCTCACGAGGAAGAGATGTGAAAGACAAGCAGAACTTTTTGTTGGGGAAATAAAAACTAGTATCATATCGTGCGATGTATTATGAAAGGAGTGCACGTGGCGCAGTGGTTAGAGGTGCTCTACGACACACGTGGTTGATGAGCCGACGACGGTCGATGGTTCGATCCTGCGCTCAAGGCTCATCAAGCCTTCCATCCCTCCGGAGTAGGCGACTCGGTACCAGACTTGTCTGGAAGGATATCAGCACTGACTTTGTAGATCGATGGGCTCGAGAAAGTCGCTGTAAAGGCCAGATATGCACTGAATCGCCTCTGACGCGGTTACGAATGGAATCGAATGCACACGCATCTCTCGGTGCTGGGGGCCTCCTCCTTCGTTCTTTTTATCATGAAAGGAAAAAACATGCAAAATACGAGTATAACTGACTTCCAAAGGAAACCTACCTCTTTGGCGGAACGGATCTCGCTGAAGGTATGCCATCATTTGCAGGCTGCATAGATGATATACGAGGCAAAGTCTGATCTTGGAGATAATGTGACACGATGAGAAATTCGCTCAGCTGCGTGCGTTTGCGACGCGGCGTGAGAAAACGTGGCGGTCGTACAGCATAGGTGCCGCGCAGTGGTTAGAGGTGCCGTACGACACGCACATGATCGAAGGTTTGATCTTGGCCCATGACTCATCGAGACTTTGATCTCCCAGTGTAGCCGAATTGGTACCACGCTTGTCTGGGAGGATAGCAGCACTAGCTCGATGCATCGGTAGGTCACCACGGGTTATTGTGAAGGTTAGACATGTATTCAACCACCTCAACAATGCTCGATGAAGTCGAATGTATGGTGCATCCTCTAGGGATTGAACAACAGCGATAGCTTCATCTTTTCGATCGACCAGGTAGGACAGAAGTTCTAGCCATGGATCATGAATGAAAGAGGATCCTCAACTGTTAGACCAAAAATCCTGGTTTCCTAGGCAACCTAATTTTAGCTTTATTGAGCAAAGATGGTTCTGTGCTCCTTAAAATCCCTTGATTTATTTAAGAGATTTGAGTGGTGAGCAAAAACACGGCCTCAGACGGAAAACGAACCCGCGTTTCATCCTATCCGGGACGCGTGCTCGACCACTACACCCCCGAGGCACATTTGCGCCACCACCCATTCTTCAACATCTCTGTGTTAGTTATCAGACACCAACCTTCAACAGGTTTGGTCGGATATGCGATTTCGCTTTATAATCCAAGTTGAGCTGACAGCCATCGTGCTAAGTAATACTCGAAATTTCTAGTAGCAGTGTTATAATGTCTTCTATATACTTTGACTTATTTGCAATTGTTAAACGTGAATGTTGCATCCGTTCGCTAGAGAGAGCTCAAGTATCTCGGTTCTCGGAGAAATTCCACTTATCAGAACTCAATTGAGTGCGCTTATGAAGTAAAGAAGTGAGCTCTCAGAGGACGGATACACATGCAGAAGCTATTAGTAGGGGGCTTAAATCCAGACCTCGAACAGTAGATAAATGGGCACTCCTGGGCCATGACGAGCTCACTGGTTGGTCGAGCAACAGAAAGTAATTAAAGAGGAATAGATGCATCTAAGCGAATACCCTTACCTGCTGTATATAAGTAATGTGAGCTACAAGAGGCATGACACAATCGAGGCTGCATCGTAGTAGCCCAATCAAAGGCTGATAGCATATAAATCAGTAAGTAACGAGATTTAATCAAGTAGACATGGTGTATGCAGGTGTGGTAAACTGAGTGGAAGAATCACGTGGTAACGCCAACTTTTAAAATCAGCGATCACCTATATCATTTTTGGGCGGTCGGTTGAGAAATTACAGAAGTTTCTATTGTAATTGGAATCGTTGATCCCTCGAAAGAATCCTAATTACATGGTATGGAGTCCCCTTCCGATGCGGGGTACAAGGTATTATCTCCGACGAAGATCTAGGAAGACTCTTTTTCGGAATACTAGGGCACAATGCACATTTAATCAGCTCTCAGAGGAAACGTAACATCTCAAAGGAGAAAACGTCTGAGACTGAAGCCGTAGCTGAATCCACATGCGACATGCGCCACCGCTCTGCACTACAACGAATGTCATGGAGCAAGTAGTGTCGTCTACAGGACATCTGAAGGCAAACGAAAGTACGCAAGAATCAACTTACCAAGCAGTAATATGTTAGAGATAAAAAACCATATAATGAGATCACATGATGAGCTCAGATTTAGCCATCTTTCTTATGTAGTTGCAGATCTAGTTTGGCAGTTATGATTGCTTGACCTTCAACTTTTGAGAATGAGACGTTAATAGTCATTTGACGACCATTTACTGATACAGTAGTAAATGCCAGTAGTCAAAATAAGGTCTTCAGAAAATGCACTCTCTTAATAATAAGATGACGGACGATGATGAATTTTTTGGCGATGACTAATCCTATAAGTGATGCACCATATAGTCGAATTCATCAGGCATCGCAAAGGTAACTGAGTGCATATCTGGGCTTTACAGTGACTCGCAATGGCCTACCGTGTAAAGAGATAGTGCTGCTATCCTTCCAGGCAATTTTGGTACCAATCGCCAAACCCGAAAGTGTGGAAGACTGTGTGAATTCGGGGTGCAGAATCAAACCAGCGGCGACATGTGTGTTATAGAGGCACATCTCAGTTCTGTTACATGAGCTTTATTATTGAGTTACAACTTAAAATTTCATTATAGAGAACTTCCATACTTGTAAGTCCACGGATGTTCAATAGGTCTTTCTTGAAATCCTGCACACTTATGGAGATTTTCCTCTGCAAGACTTTTGGACGCAGATTGCAGAGAAATCTGCTGGGTCTGCTGGATAGCAGTTTTTTATTGTAGTTTTTTCATATTTTACAATGGTGTTGTGGCAAGTGTGGTTAATAGCGTTCCCGTTCGGCGGGATTAATTCTTCTTCCAGTCAATCAATTCCGATTGTGGTTCATGGTATAAACAAAATCATTTTATTTTGAAGGTTTTGACAGAACTTCCAATATAATTCTAGATTGTCCTGAATACCGACCACTGAGTAGTCTATCATATTTCTATGCTATGTATCCATTCATCTTGAGCGATGTCAACATCTGTTATTCACACTAGGGCTATCCGAACAGTTTTTATCCAAAAGTATGGTGGTTGTATGGATTACAGTTATCCTCATTGTAATTTATGTTACTTTGACTTCATGGTAAATACAGTGAAAGGAGAGGTTCCTATGGAAAAAAATTTTAATCCAAGACTCAGAGCTTCACGTTATTCATCGTTTTTGTTTGCTTCGCCTTCAAGCATATCACAGAATATGTTTACATAGATTGGAAAAGCCTAAATCTTTTTGAATCCGGTTCATAGTCTGCATTCCAAGCATGTAAAATGCTGGAAAGGAAAAGTATTCTCATTCACGAGCAAAAACTTATCCTATTTTATGTTCAAAAAATCAGTTATCTATTTCACTATGAGTGAATCGATTGCCAATTCAATGAATACACCTCTCTTTATTTTTAAGATTGCTGGGATATATCAACAAAATGAATTGATCAGCAGTTTTGAACATTGTAGACGTTAAAGAAATTCATATCATTAAAGTCGTTTTTCGAAAATCTTATTAAATGAAACTGACCAACCCGGACATCTCGGTTATGTTCTAAACGTTTTATTGAATCAATGACAGTTTTCCAAAAGGGAACGAGTAGTCTAGCACTGTCGATAATGGACCCAACCATTTCAAAATCGTTCTTTTTCAACTAATCCAAGGTTTTCTTCGATGCGCATTCGCCCAGAACGGTGCGCATTGTCGAAGTGAAAGCTTGCGTCAACAAAAATTTACCGCTTTCGACATGCGGAATTTTCTGTCATATCCTTTATGTACGTCGTACATGTTATACCTCGCGGTTTTGTAAAACTAAAGAGCTCGATATATGAAAACCTTCCCATAATTATACTTATTGAAGAAGGACTCAAGTGCAAAACTATCTTGTCTGGTTGACGTTTCTGGGGTTCGGCTTTTCACAGCAACAACAAATCGAGTACACTCAGCAGCTGCTAGAATTTCTTCCAATAAAGATCTGGGTAATAGTCTAATTGAGTCTAATCGATTGGGTAGCAAACGTACGAAACCAGCAACGCCTTTTTGTACAGTACCTTTGCTATTTATGAGATGATGTTATCTCGACTAGTCAAGGTCTGCGCCATAAAGGATTGTTCTTGATTGGCAGCGCATCTTGTTTTTAACCCTTTGAAAATCAGCGTTGATAGGCAGGCGACGTCGTAACGTCACTTTAGAGGCAGTCAGACAAGCGGCTCTACATGTCTGTGCATGCGTGTCTGGCTCTCTGCCTGCTTTTCCACGAGACGCAAACGCCGCTATCACAGTAGCTGAGTGAGATTTGACGACGCTTGGTGAGCTTCAAAATGAGTCTCATAGTTCTTAAAGGTTTAGTGATATCTTTGTTCTTATCTATATATCGATATCTTTGGTTGAAAAAAATTCTCTCATATTATATTAGATCGCTAATTTTCTATTCCCTACATATAATATATCCCAATATCTGTCAGCGTTACTGGATTCAATGCCAGTATGTTCTCACGAGACCAAACCCGCTGACAGTTTGCTGCTAACAGATCGATGCTTCGTATCACCGAGGGAGTGCTATCAGAACAAGCGCAATAGAGTAGTGAGCGTTCAACAAAAGGCGAGGGACAGGTTCGATTCTAAGTGGTTTGGAGTCCTGCATGTCTCCCAACATTACTAGATTTTAGCTATCTGGAGACTTTTGCAACATGCATAAGAAACGTTTGATCACGCTTTTATCCTTTTTCTATATATTTGTTGAGACGAGATCATTCACGAGACCAAATAGCCTATGCGACAGTACTGCAAATTGATTGCGATAACAGATGTAGTTTATTTTGACATGGAAAGTTAGATGACTGTAAGTATGTGAAGTGATGTGAGATGGTACCAGTTTATGTGATGTGTGGGGAAAGTTGGTTGGTGATGACCCACGAATTCACAGCCTTCATTCACCTTCAGAAAAGAACTTACTGTAATAGCTTTTAAATTCTACATAGTAAGAAAAGCATGCTGTTCTTCTCGAGCAGTGTTTTTCAGAAAATAGCTGGTTCTGATCATATAATTGTTAGAATTGTCATAGTGCCTAGGAAGTAGAATCGTGACAAAACTCAGAATGCATCGGACATGGAAAGCACTTTTGCACGCCATCTCTGGCAAAGAGCATATTTCATTCATCCACAGCTGGTAGAATGGACAATGAAATTTTCAACGTGCCAGAAGGGCAACAGTAGGAAGAAATAATGATGAGAGATGGCCGAAATTTAGCGTGGGATCTTCGAATTATTCCTTGAAACACCACTCCTTCCACCCATGTATGCATTGATTTCTATGGAGATTTTTATCTTTCCTCATGTCGATTTTTCTAGGAATGAATTATTCGTCTATTACCGGAAACCTTGATGATTCCGTCTCGTTTTCACTGCAACTGTGAAGTAGGACAACGAAACCGAAAGAGTTTTTTTCGTGGATTTTTGCTGCAGATGATCGACAGATGGGTAGCTAGCCAATTTGGCTGTCCCAATCGATGTGGGTGTTCTCAAACGAGTCATTGGGGGGCCCTCGTCTAACACAGACAGTGTCAGTCGGTTCGCCCCCTATTATTTGCTATGGCCTAACCGGCCGATCGCTCAGCCGACCTGTCGTCCCGTCATAATCTGTCTGTTCGTCCCCCTCTGAGAGCGTCGCGCCTAAAAACTGATATTTACTTAGCCTTGACAGCCGTTTTCGAAAAAAAAAAACGTTCACGATCTCAGGACCTAATTCAGATGACAAAGTGTCACGTTATGTGCGGTACGGAAGTCTTTTTTCTTGCTAACAGTGATAAGAACCCTGTAAATGCACATAGATGCCCTCAGGCACATTTTTTGAAGTTTAACCTCAATTCGCGTTGGTCGATGAGCTTGTATGAGTCGAGGGCGCACGTACTCATTAGAGCTCAAGAGATTCGCGCTAGGAGATCCGTTATCCGATCAAGCATTATCGGGGGCTCCTAGTTGCGACTGCGCCACCGTATCCAGCGCCTTTTCCAGCGTCCAAAGCTTATATTCCAAACGCTATCGTGAGAAATCTTTCTTTCATCGTGAGTTCATTTTTGTGTTATATGAGATTTCACTAAATGAAGCGAGCAGGCTCCGTCGCATTAAGAAGAAAAGGCGATCTTTGCTGATGATGTTTTGTTATCTAATGGTTTTTTGATACTGTCTCTTAGAGTAATACCTTGCCATTATATCGTATTTTCATCAATATCTGAATTTAAATAGTTAATAACAGTGCGGTAATGGTTGGTTGAAATTAAGTTGCATCTATAGTACAAAGAAAAACTTCTTCCACAAGTAGGATGTAATTCATTATTGAGATGTCTTCAACGATTCTGTCCTATGGCCGTGATAGACGAAATCGCGCTAAAGATGTCTTCAGCAATTCTGTCCTATGGCCGTGATAAGCGAAATCGCGCTAAAACTGTGAAGAAATGAATCTGTGTGCGTTTCACTTCGATAGTCGATCATATCGGTGACGACTTGGCTGTTATTCGCTGTCGTATCCGGATGGCCTCGTAGGTTCGAACCCAGGTCGCAGTCCGACGACGTGTTCGCTTCTCGCTATCGATCGTCGGCTCGTCACAACACAGCGGCAGGCTTTATGTATGCCACCATTCTGGAACAGAATACGTGTGGACAACTGCCAGAGACGTTCTGTCACGCACGGGTCAGATGCGACCTCGATCCATTGTCCCAATCCTTCTATTGTTATCAAACACTTGAACTTCGGAGCTGTCGCTCAGACCCGAGCTGTGTCTTGCTCGTCACGAATCTCACCCAATTATGCAATAATTCCAGCAGTTTCGTTAGTTTCGTACTCTAATTACTATCTTTTCTGCTATAGCACACTTGATATACTTTGCTATCTAAAATATCTGCTTAGACCTTTGCCTGAGAAGTGATATTTTTAGTGGTTGTGTTTCGTTGTAATCGCTTATAGATGCGGCCATCGGTTTCAATTGTTTGCACTTGAGTTATGAGTCCTACCGTAATAATCACGACCCAGTACTAGCCTTGTCTTGGCACCTAGACGAATTACACACCTACCACATCATCCCATGGCTGTCAAAAAATTATGGGCGTAGGGATGTGTAATATGTCCGTTCATTGCTGATCCAATGCAAACTCACATAGATTTGGTGGAAGTTGTTGACAGCGCTCATTGTAGTACTCAGAATATTAGGGATACTCGTTATCTTCGCCTATAGCGCTTGTACAAAGTGGTTAGTGAGGCCATGCACTCACTCTGCATCGATGGCCATTTTGATAGATAAGACTGGCTCACTGAGCTTTCCACAATCGACAAATTTGTATCAGATTTCTCTGGGAGGATAGCAGTGCCGCGCTGAAACAAGCCACTGGAAGTCATTGTATAGGCCAGATATCTAATTAGTCTTCCACAAAATGTTTGATGAGGTCGAATGCTGATGTGTCGTTTGAAACTCATTGATGCTGTCTGCGTTATCGTTCTATTGATGGAAAATCAAATCCAACATGGTAGTCGAATACACTCAAGTTTTGCTCAGCAGAATGTGGTGGATTCCAACAAGATCATCGATTTTTGCACCTGCCATGTTTGTGTTGCGGATTAAGAATATTAGGATTTCCTTTTCAATTTTCAGAAACTTCAATTCTAAATGACTCAAAACTTCATAAATATGAGCGGTCCATGCTAAAAATAGTACTCAGTAGAATTTCAGTAATTTTATCAATTGAATTTTGTCCAATAATTTCATCAATTGAGTAATTTTGTCGGCGTTCATTTATTCTTAATTTTGAAAAAAACTAGAAAAAAATGTCTAACCATCGAAAGCGCGCGTGTTTGTCCGTCCTTTGCAAACAAAAAGGCGCCCTTGTCCATGGAATTTTCGGACAGATTTAAAATTGAATGTACATTATGTAAAAAGTAAGTATATCCTTGAAGCAATAGAGCAAAGTCTGTGCAATAAGTTTGCGATGTCTCTAATCTTTCATGTATTCTACTGAGAGAGAAATTTTTTTAGTCGACATTTGACAGTTGTTGGAAAATGAACAGCGGTCGCTCTGTGATTAGTGGCCTAATGGCATGAAACGACTGGACAAAGGTTTCATTTGGACCTTTAATTATCGACCAACGGTTCCGGTCATCAAATGTAGTACAACTGGTGTCTGCGAAGAGAATCGAAATCCCCATACTAATTGATGACCTCTGAAATGTCCTCTATTTTTCTCATTAGACTCGCCAATTTCACTGTTATGTCAGTCATAAATAGTTGATACTTAACTTGTCATCTGCCACCTGTCTCCGACAATTCCATTAATCATCGAGCTACTCGAGAATGCACTGATAATGAGTGCAAACAGTCAAGAGAACAAGAGGGTACACTTTTTTCAAAGCGCTTTTGATCACTTTCGCTGAGAATCTGCACGATGGATCACGAGTGCTGACGAAACATGCACCAGTTTTTCTGTCGCTAATACGACTCAACGACTCACTTTTGTGACGAAGCGATTATGGAACCACTGTATGGGAAGCTCGCCAGTTTTTTCGTACATCTGGAAAATTCTTAGTTTATTTTTGGGTGCATATGTTCTACTGAGAGCGCATGTGGCGCAGTGGTTAGAGGTGCCCTGCGTCGCACACGAGGCCACTGGTTCGATCTCGCGCTAATGGCTCACAAGCCATCCATCCCTCCGTGGTCGGTAAATTGGTACCAGACAGGTCTCAGACTTGTCTGGGAGGATAAGCAGCACTGACTCGGTTCAGCGGGAGGCCACCGCGAGTCATTGTAAAGGCCAGATGTGCATTCAATCACCTCAAACGAAGTTAAAAATTGAAGTCGAATGCATGGCGCATCCCTCAGGGATTGATTAACGCCGAGAGCTTTATCCTTTTTTTTATGTTCTACTGAATTCCTCGGCATATCAAGCTCTCTACAGGAAGACCACCGACCCGATGGAAAAGACTAGAAGAAAGATATGACGTTCAGCGAATCCCTAGAACGAGGGGGACCCACTGGGCTACTCTTACACGCGATAGGGATAAATGGAAGTGTTGCTCTTGCCCGCTCGAGTCACTCGATGATCAACGAGACGACGGGTGATACAGGTGATACAGATGATGCTCACGTTCACTGGTCACTACCTCCTATCCGCCTTCATTTTTTGTTTTTGTTGCCCCGTTGCTTGTTTTTTGGAGCGTGTATACAGCAGTGGTCAGGTGTGCTCTGACTGCAAATGGTCATTGGAGTGATCCCACGATCTTGAGATAACGAGTTCCCAAAAAAGCGCTGAGTCAATATGTCAGCAAAGCCCGAAAATTCGTCGTATAGATCAGATATGCATTCACACGCCAACATAGTGCGTAAGCGAAGGCATGGCGTAGCTCTAAGTGATTGAACAACTCCAAACACTTTATCGTTTGTCGACTGTCCTTTGTATTTGGTTTGAGCCTTACGCACATTGGGTCCTGCTCAACTTTGTCAAGCAGTTCTAGTAAAGTTTAATCCAATTAAAGTGATAATTCAGTTACGAATCACTCGTTTGTGAGAACACCGTTTTGAATGCATTTTCTCAGACTGTAACAAATCAAGTGTTGATACAGCACTTTTCTTCCTGATTGATTAGGCTAGCTTGTACCTTCTTTCAATCGTTGTTTAACCTTTGAATAACTGTTGTATGGCTTGAAAGCTTCCGTTTCCAAAGCGTTGTTCAGTGTGAAGCTCTTCACTTCATCCGTGTCTTCAGAATCACATAGTCTTTTGTTTAGAGCAACATAATGATGACGATGAGTCGCTCCTAAGTGCGTAAATACGAGATTATCATGTTTTTTCCAGATATACTCACTTTCACCTCTCCGAGTTCGGTGCTTTCGTAGTGAAGTTGTCTATGGCGATAAGACTGCGACCTGTTCCAGTTTAATAGCACTAGTTATTGTACTAATCTTATCCGCTTCTCTTCTCAACTGAACCCATAGATGAGTAGTAAATTGGTAAGTTCATCAATACAGAAACTGATCGGAGCTACATTTTGGAGTCTAAATAGATTTTATCTAACATGATTTACAGACACGTCTGACGTCGAACCGATGAGCCACCAGAGTAGTAGATCGCCCTCTGCAGTTCTTGCACATGGCAGTCCAACCAGCAATCATGGATACGAGTATGTAAAGCCCACTAGCAGTTTTGGAGGGTGAGCAATATATAATTTGATAGGAATTTATTCATTGATAGTTTAAAATTTCTTTCTTTGGTACATCATGACTGGAGGCATAGTAGCGCAGTGGCTGGTGTTGTAGTGTATTGTAAGCAAGGTGATAATCACAAGACGCTCGTTCAACTCCCTGTCCCAACACTCTCTTAGAATTGATTAACGGACACCTCAAGGAACGCCCAGAGGGAGTGCCTTAGCTTGACTACCTCCAAGACTGCAAGGAGGATCGTCTCGAGAAGCATTCTACGGCATTCATGAGGGAGACGAAGTTCTTAATCAACAGCCCAAGCAATATGTGAAATGCTCGAAAACCTTCGTGCGAGATGAATGCCAGGGAACGAATCGGGTGCAAGAATATTTAAGATCTGTGCAGTACATTGTGATGTCGGGTCATCCAAATAACATAAACGAATAGTAAGAATTACATGATTCATAATCTTTCACATTCTGCACGTGAGAATAATATGAACATTCGAGCGGACATCTCGAATTGTTCTCATTCATTGACTTTTTTTTCACTTTTCGGAAAATTTGTTAGAAACAGGATAAATTGAGACAATGATGCTGTATTACTATTTGCTTCAATACTTTGGTCAAAAATCGGACTGAGCTAACCCTCCAGGAATGCTCTCATTGCTTATGCTCACTTCAACCTGATGCTCTATATCTTCCTCCTTTATAGCTGTTTTCTCATAACGATTCAACTCCATTATATTCGACTGTTTTTGTTTTGAGACTGGCTCAAAGCAATATATAATCTGATAGCATGTACTAAGCTTTCAATGAGGTGTTATATATATATATATATATATATATATATGATATATATATATATATATGAGATGAGATGAGCATATACTAAGCTTTTGAAGAGGTGGCACGTATATAGTGTCTGACGTACATTTCTGCCTTTTAGCCTTATCGATAACACAGTGTTTCAGCCGACCCCTTGTGAAGAGGATATACCCCTTATATGTAAAAGAATCGACGACGAACATGTTTCTTTGCATTTGGATGAAAAGATCGCTTTACATTTCAGAGATAACAAATCACTATGTGTCAAGTGATATGGTCACCCGATTAACAGTCGATGTGATATTTGAGTGTTTTCTTTCTTGAGACCTTGCTTACACAATATATAATCTGATAACATATTTTGAACCTTTTATGTGGTCTGTTATGGTATTTGTACAGTGCTAAGTGTACGTTTATATAGTGGAGTATTTAGTTTACCAGCCATGAGCCATCAACTGTTAATCACTATAGTGAGATGGATTTCTGCGTATTCACTACCAGCGGTTATCGACCAACTGAAAAAGCAATGGTGATAACACAATACTACGCGCTATCAATATAAATAACGTCTCCCCGTCTCTGCTCTTAAGGAAGGCTCACTGTGAGGCGTGGGCCACTGATGAAGCGGACAATACCGCCGAAACGTGCGTATGGTTTTGATGTACCAATCTCGAAAAGGCTCTGATAAAAGGCTCTAAACATCTTCACACAATCACTAAAATGTCGGCTAATCTTATCACTTGACATTTAACGATTTGTTATCTGTGCAGTGTGAATTGATTTTTTCATTCACATGCAAAGTAACATGTTTGTCGTTGATTCCCTCAAATGTAGGGGTATCTCGCCTTACAATGAATCCACTGAAACGAAAGGCGTCGTGCTACTAAAGAGGCTGAAGGCCGAAACACAAAACAGGCCATTATATGAGTGCAATAAGGTGACCTCATGAAAAGCTTGAAATATGTTATCAGATTACAATTTGATAGAATATAAAATAGCCTAGCCTATAAAGTTCACTTTATTGGGCTGGTAAGGAATTTCCCGGATTTTTTCGTTTTTGTTGATAATAGTTCGTGAGTTTCAATTTTTGTTCCTTACTATCGTTTAGAGCAGCTTCTTGCGGTTATTTGGATATATTATACTTTTACATTTGTTTTGAGATGGAATTGTCCTGAGAGCAAAAACGGTTCTTGATGCTACACGAGCATCGTTTGGGTTCAAGTGCTGCTGGGACTTTCAATGGGATTAACGAGGCCTGGAGTGGCGGAGTAGTTGGAAGAACTGCAATTTTCGACAGTTTCAACGATTTCATGGTTGGAAATGAAGATTTAACAAACAAGCAGGAACCGGGCGCACACAATAAATTGACCGGCAAACTGTTTTAGATGCAACTGAGACGTCTCCGTCGTTGATGACTTGAATTCTGTGGGTGGAGTCATGCTGCAATTAAAAATATTCTGCACATGTGTGTTGAAGTTGGAGGGAAATGCGTTGGGTTCAGCACGAGTTGACGAAACGCAAAAAGTTGTTGAAAAACAGGGTAAACTTCACAAAAGCGGAAAGGTTTGGAAAAATTCTCGCCAACCCAATATGAACTCAAGGGTTATATTTGACTGAAGAGAGCTTGAACTTTCCTCTAACTCTCGACGTTCATCGATATTTTATCCTCTCAATTAAGTCTGGAAATCTCCAGCTCGTCTTTCAAGCCACCTAGTGACGTCAATAGACATTGTGATGATTGACTAGGTGGCGGCATGTTCCACGCGTTTCAGTGGTTTTAACGCCGAGTGCTGTGTAATAAGAAGCTTCTCATAGAGTTTCTGATTGATTTCAATTTTTTAGACGTCAATCGATTTGCAACGCCTCCATTCAAGGTGGTTGTCCAATTTGTCATATTAACAATTTATCGGCGCTAGTGACGATTCGTCATCCTTTCCATCTCCTATACTCTGACTTTCGCCCAGAGAGACAACTCATTGCCATCTGCTCATTCCACTCGCTTCAATCGATCAAGCCCTTCCAATCGTTTAACCAGACTGTTAATTTTTTTTATTCTCAAAAAAAAGGTGCATATAAGCGTAGTGACGCATATACCCCACTATCTACGGAGGTGCACTCGAACGTTTTATTTCAAATGTAACCAATTTTGGATGTTACATACCACGAGCGATGGAGTTTCTCTATATCTATGGTAGTGGATAAAATGTAAAAGCTCATTAGGATATTTGAAGATTATACTTGTAGTTTTATGCGACAGGCAAGGTTTTGCTTCTAAAGCGTATTTAACACCATTGCCCTATCGACATACAGGGCGCAAATTCTGCACAAGAATCCTTGACTGAGCCTCATACACGTGAAAAACTTTCTTTATGTTGAACTATTAGCTAGATTTTTGAATCGACAAGGTTTTCTGCAGTGCTGCGACATCTGCAATCATCAGAAGCATCTGCACTGTTGTCTGACGTGGAACGACTCTAGTTGACACCACAAAACTTATCATTCATCGCTTTAACATGGCACACTTGCCCACTGAGCTATGACTGTACTCCAGAAATCTAAATACCCTTTGTCGCTGACTTGACGGTCTATGTCTAGCATCACCCTTCCCGATAGTGCACTTGATAGCGCTAATTGCCTTTTCAACGTGCTCAAAAATGGATTGCTACTTATATGGTGAGGTAAGTAGAATTGTGAAGTTGAACAAGTTGTGACAGAGAAAGGTGTGCTTTCTTTTCCCGCTTTGTACCATCTTTTTTTATAGATTAGTTTGTGTCTTTTACTGTCTCCTGCCTGATTGTGTTCGTTCACGCTAGCTATTGAACTCAGCTACGTACACAGCTGAATGTACATAAATCCAAAGGTAAATGTTTCGTTGAGCATGAATGGAACTGAAGTGGGTTTTTTGCGCTACACATGCCATTAATTTACTACTACACACCTTCGTTGTTAAGTCATCTTGTGAACCATCTCGAAACACAGAGAACTGGAACCACATGACTGAAGTCATCGGATCGGAGGTATTTATAAAAACTGAGCCTAAGCGGGGCATCAATAATGAGTTTCATGAAGGTCGTCTTCTTGAGAAATAGCTGATGACGACTTTTTTTCCCGCTCACATAGCCGAAATCGTACACTTATGAACGACATCGTTAAGTCGACAAAAGTAAAGTAAACAAAGCAGTCTTTCATATTCCAGTGATTTTTGAGCGAGTTAATTCAACGTATGAATTTAATCCGTCCTATGGACCTTTTTTGAAATCCTCCTTATTCACATAGACATCCGTTCTACGTTCTATCGATCTTGTATTTGGACGATTCAAAAAACTTTTATGTGACCAAAGTCAGCAGATCTGGCGACAATTGCTGACGGTCTGGTGGTTTCTCGTTTTGTGGACAGAGCGGTCCTTCTCCTTATTCATTGCTCTGAACCTTTGTATACTGAAAATAACACGCCTGAAGGCGAGTTTTTGTGAAAGAATCAAAAGACATATTTCAGGTGTCTGATCTAATCATCTTTGTATCAGTTACTATCTGGTACTTCTCTTAAAAGAATCATTTTGAATTTGGAAACAGGGGCTATAGAATTGAGATATCTGTCTTTCGTAACCATACATGACGGCAGGTGGTCTTTATTGTCAAAATATTGGGGTTACTGCCTCAAGTAACCCTCCACTTCGTCTTCTCAGTGCAATAACTGATGCGATAGTAGCCTGACGTCGAAAGCCAAATACCATCGTTTTGTATTTAATAGAGTCCTGACCGTTTGAGTATGCTTTTTTCCTATTTTGAAAATTCTACCTAACGTGATGCAAAAGTCTTTATGCGCAGTCATTGATCAGTGGTTGTCTTTTTTTTTCTTTTTCTTTTTTTTTTGGAAGGTTGCACTTCGCCTTGTCAACTCTAGAGTTTTCACTGTCATGAGTTTTGTTGAGCCAATCGATTGTCAAATTCGTGTTTTTGATAGCACCGTATTTTCAAAAAATATTTGAAATAGGGATTTGCAAATGAAAGTAATCCAAGGTTTTTAGATTTCGTCTTCTAGACTTTCTCCCATATGTGGGAGAATAGGAATGTTGCAAATATCAATTTTCTTGTCGTAATACACTAAGAATAGGAACATGAGCACTTCCCATATCACTGCGAAAAGTTGAGGAATTCTCAAAATCTATTTTGTGATAATCTCGACATTAATCGCCTAATTCAGTCTTTCTTCCAGGGGAACAGATACGTGTTTGTTAGAAGAAAAATTTATTGAACGCAATGCAGTATTGTAAAATGATGACTGACTTTTTGGCGGCGTTTTCTTGATCATAACATGTAGGATGAGTACTTGTTAGTTATCACACCACGTACTGCTAACCGCCATGATGAGCTTATCTAAATTGTCAGAAATATCATTTCACTCCTTCGATCACAATGTGAGACGGTTCAGACGTATTTCATGAAACAGTCTCAACTACAGTTTTATCTCTTATGACCTTTGGGAAATAGCGAGCTTCACCTTTCCTAAACTGATATGCTTTCATATAAAAATATTTCACTTTGACTTCATGTTAAAGCACATAAAGAATATTGTCCAACATCGCCCTATTTCTTTTGAATTGTTAAAGTTTTATTTCTGGACTCGTAAGATGTTCAGAGGAATGATGGTGGTGGTTAATAAAGATCTTGGTAAAGAGGTCAGCTGTTCTGGTCTCTCATATTGCTAGGAGCTCTTCCAGTGGTAAAGTGTGTGCATTACATCCACAGATAATCACCGTGAAAATTTTTGACACCCTTTTCGTACTTGCTCTATCCAACGCTTTCGTTCCTGAGTTCTTTTTCGTATTTTGAGAATAGAATTCTCTACTTTGACTTTTTCTGTGAGGAGTATCCACGAGTAGCTTACCGTTTTATGCGTGTTCACATCTATGTTTCTGGACTTTCCCAAGGTAGTAACGAATCATTTTTGCTTGACACATTTTAAAACT
Organism: Parelaphostrongylus tenuis; assembly: GCA_019055375.1. Taxonomy (NCBI): domain Eukaryota; kingdom Metazoa; phylum Nematoda; class Chromadorea; order Rhabditida; family Metastrongylidae; genus Parelaphostrongylus; species Parelaphostrongylus tenuis. The sequence goes on from JAHQIW010000433.1 coordinate 35,212, forward strand.
GTCTCCGTCTGCGCAAGCAATGCATGGTGAGTAAATTCTTCGCACTAGGAACGAGTAGTTGATTAGTTTGATCCAATTGTCTATCAGATGACGATCATAATCAAGCGTTCTTGCTATAAACTGCAAGATTTTTTAAAGTGGTTTTCGATCCTTTTTCAAAGTTTAGCTGTATTTCCTCTTTCACGACATTCCTACGCAAAGTTTGAAGCGGTCATTTTGATCTGATGAAGGTTTTCATTTCACATTTTCTTTGAGTCTGACAGTTTTGAAGGCTTCCACTGATTTTCGAATATCCTCTCAAGCATCGTGCTCATGATATTTATGAGGAAACAGAAATAGCTTCGACTCAAGGTAAAGCAGTAAAGAGTGTGCAAGTCTTTCGCGAATTTACAATATAGTTGGTGAGAGGCACGTTGGTAATTTTCTCTTCTTTTTTTTTTCAAGTCACATTTCCTTTCGAGATCTTTACACTTCATTCTCACTGGGAATTGTTTTTGGATTTTGAAGTGCAATCAACATTGTGGTTCGACGTTGAGCAAGAGTATATAATACTAAGAATCATTCCGTATTAACGGCAACCGATTCACGTTGTAACAAGTTCCCTTTCAATCTACAACACTTTCGACCAACTGTAATGGCGTGCAAAGCCCTATCACTGCCATCGCGGAAGTATGTGAGAAAAAATTTTCTAGGGCTTGGATACATCTTCTACAACTACAATGAACTTAGTCAAATGACACGTGTTCAAGACCTGCACGATCCTTGGTAAAATGAAACCATTTAACCCTACAATAGAGCTATATTGAAGTTTGAGATTTCCGACCTTTCTTTGAATTTTAGATCTCAAACACAATAGTGTGTTTGTCAGGGAAATTGTGCCCTTCACGTTTGTCCCTTAGAGTGCGTTGAACTTTTCGACGAGAAATTTGTGTTTGATGAATCAAAGTATTCCACACACAATAGTGTTTGGTTAGAGATTGTACAATGAATTGATTACTTTCATCGGGTACCATCTTTACTCTCAAATGACATAATGTGGAAAACCGTGGAGAAAATTACTTCAATTGATTGTCGAAATTGTTTGGTTACAGTCACGGTGGAATGCCAGATTGAGACAATCGAGCAAAAGGGCAATTACTTGCGATTTCACGAATGCCTTCTTTGTCTTCACCCTGAGATAGTGAATATTTTCGAGGATGATTATCTTTATCATGAATGATAGCTGTTTAATCGGTATATACAAGTGTGGTTTTCTACTTCTTGATATCGATATCGAGGTTTCATGTTGATCATTATCTGCTGAGGAGAATGGTGTGGATTTGATCATCCATCTGAGCTTCAAACATTTATAAAACTCTTCGCTTCAAGATCATCGCAATTCATCTAACGGTTTTTGTGAATGATAGAAAGATAAGACAGGCAACCACTGATTACAGTCAAGTAAGAGAAAAACAGTGCAAATGCCTCAATGGTGCAGTGCGAACGCACACTCCTCAGAAAGGGTAGTGGTGGTTCAGTTCCGTGCCATATACATCAACTTAAAGTTTTGACCGCGGCACTCTTGTGGTTAAATTCTACATAGTTCCCTGCGACGGTTGAAAACTTAAGCTGTGAGAGATTTTTTGCGAAAAAAACTTTTGAAAATAGGTAAAAAAAACCTTCTGGTAGACAGGTGCTATCCATTATCCGATTCTTAGATGATCTGTCGATAATTTTTCCCAGATTTCCACTCAACTCATTTGAATTAGTTGAGTTATCTATGTGTAGCGTTTGTAGCGTTTTTCGGCGATCTTGTTGAAACCCCTCATCGATCTTTCGATCATTTTGTATTCTATGGCGTTTTGAATAAACAAAGTTGCAACGAAACTCCCACTTCCGATGACACATTGCAGTGTAATCGTGAAGCCGTTTTCTTTGGGTGGTTGTATTCCGAAACAGACTTCAAAGTGGCAACACTGAATGCCTTTGATAAAATCGTTTCCTAGAGAGCCTCATAAATCTGCTGCCGGAATCAATAGATTTGCACATTGTGTACAGCAATGTGCAGGTTTTATCTACTTAGTTTTTAACTCGATTGTAGAATTGTACTTATGCTCGATTATGATTCAAACGCTATCCGAAACTGGTACTACTTTTGCACCAGCTGGATAAGAAGATGCGAATTAAAGAGGGATTTTAACCAAAGGATTGCTCAAATACGGGCGAAAGATGAAATCTAATTCATGTCGATTGGGCACGGATGGGAGAAGGCAGAGTGAAAGCCTTAATGATGTAATGTGAACATGCATGTCTTAGAAAGGATTGTCGTGAGAGTTTACACCAGATACATCAGGTTCCAAGCCTTGTCCGTCTCTCAGCATTTTTATGGTGATATCTTACGTCGTATCCTGTCGTCAGAAAATGATCAGCCTGCAAATAAGGTTGACTCAGTGAAACGGGGATTTGACGGTAAGGCTAAACGACGTGATCCGTGGTGATTCCGTAAATTCGAGCAGTAATAATCCTAGATTTGCTCAAATACTGACGAAACATGAAACCTAATCTATGTCTATGTTTATGTTTATTATTTATTACTTAATTCATAGAGGAGATGTTCTTCAACCAGAATTACTGGTTGAAGAATTCAAATTCTATTAACAAATTAATTCTATCAAAACATTTTTGCCTGAATTGAAAGTTTTCTATCAAGCAATCACTAATTGCAGTGCCAGTATATTGTATCGAATGGCCTTTATCTTCTGAACAGAATTTTTTAATTCCACGTTATACAGGATACTTCACTTTATCTCGTTTTCTACTACATTCTAGAATTCATCTCTAACTCACCGAAAGAATCTTCTTCCAGGTGGCTCTCCGGTTTTGAAGGCAAAAATCTCACAACTGGCCGGCCTTTCAGAGTGGATGAGTCAGCTTGGGATCGGAGACAGTACAAGGCAGAAAACTATGGTGTGTATCTTTTTCGTCTAAACTTTGTGTTTTTTCAACGTTTGTCGCTTTAGCCATTGAAGAAAACGATGTCGCAGCAGATGTGCACTTTGAACTATTCTTTCCTAATCCTCCTCTGTCTCTCTTTTTTTTTTGGAAATTTCGTTATTTTCTACAACATTTGATTTCTCTTTGAATTTGGTCAATTTTTGAATTTAAGGACGGGATTTTTCAAATGCGATTGTTACCACATTCACAGAGTGGCAAAGTGACCGAATAACCTTGATTTATTTTGACTAATTTACACAGACTTGGCAAAACTCCTTATTGTGGTTGACGAATTGAATTCATACGGTGTTCACTTCATGGGTTGAACACTGAATCGCCGAATCTCTGGATAATGCTGTATCGACTTAACATCGACTTCAATTTTTGAGGCACGCTTGTAAAAGCTTGTCAATAAAAACTGTCTCTTTCAAAAATTTTGAAACTATGACCTTCGTTCATTGCCTTTATGTTCAAATACCATGCTCCATCACGTTTGCATATTTTTGAATGAGTATGCATCAAACGTACCCGACAAATTCTTGAAGAACCGGTTTTTTTTACGACAGTTGTAAATTTGTATCGGAGACTTCAACATAAGGTTGAAGGAGATCATAGGGGTAGTATATACGGTTTCCAAGATCCAAGAAAAAATCAAAGCATTATTTAGCGTGTTTTCCTTAATCATTCTCAAGGCAAGTGCTCATCAGACTCTGTATTCGTCTTTGAAGCAACTCTCCTCTCTCTATCTGCTATACAAGCAAGACGATTTCAGATTGAATAATCTGAATGGTATAAATTTTTTGCACCACTCACAGAGTAGTTGATCGGTACCTTGTCAAGTTTTTTCACAACCGACAAACACAACCATCTATGGATCCATAACTTCTATAAATTCTGCTGTCATATCCATAAAAGTGATATGAAACCAGCAAAAATCAAATGAATGGAGCAGTGGGATAGAGCGCAATAGGACTAGCACATATGTTAAGTTGGAAAAAATTTTTTTTGAACTTGCGCTAACTAGCCTTGTTGACGCTATCCAGGTATCCTTTCATGATTTCTCTTGGCGACTATCCTATCATGATTACGTGATAGAAAACTGTGAGCACTGTAAGCATGAAACCCGAGCAAACACGGGTTCAAATCTCAGACGAGATTCCGAGTTTTCTTCGTATCTTTACATTCTTATTAGGCGTTCTCATAAATCTTACTAGAGCAAAAAAAAACCAAGTCTAATGAGCAAAAATAATTAAAATTACTTAACAGCACTATTCAGAAAAAGTATGCACCATCAGCCTGAACACATTTCTGCCAACTTTCAGGCAACGAATCAATACCGCTTTGCGCAAAGTTTTCTGAGCTTCCTTTTGATATCAAATTTGGCCATACTTACCGCATTATAGCCAGTCTTTGTCGCAGTTTGCTCTTTCAAAATCACGCAATGGGACGTGATGTACAGATCGCCTTAGAGAACATCAACCGCGCAAAAGCTCAAGGATTTGCATCCAAACGAACAACGTCTCCGTTCTTTGTTAAATTTCGCGCCGGCAACACTAACTTGAAGGACAGCCATGCTCAAAACGCCCAGGCGACGGCTGTGTGTAGCCAAATTGATAAAGAGTTGAACCGGGCTGGAAGTTTCTGGATCATCCACCGTATTGTCCTGACTTATCGCCGTCTGACTATCATCTCTTCTGGTCGTGAAGCAGTTCCTGAGCAAGAACAAGTTCCCATGCATCAGTCATTTCTACCGATGACTGACAACTTCCTTGAATTCGAGGATGGCGAGCCAACGCACGTGGCTGCCTCAACCAGCCGCACGTGAATTGACCAAAGACCTTGATCGCGGATGGGAAATTAACTTACTCACCTGCTGCGTTTCAGAGAAACGGCCTTCTCAAAACATAAACAAGACGTGGGAGTCAAAAACGATTACGTGATAGAATAATTACTAATAGTCCAAAAAAAGAGCTCTGTCCGGCGAGAGATATGCAGTTCTGCAAAGCAAGAACTCTCCTTACGCAGCAACGTAAAACAAGGCCTTTTCGAAAAGCGGCGACGTGGGACTGTAGTCTGATGTCTCAGCTTTGGAATGGTTATTAATAAACCTATGAAATAGTCGACGTCTAACGTATAAGTATCCAAATTTATTTACTCCTGGTTAATGAAATTGGTGTTCATTGCTTTAATGCCAAAACTTATGAAAAGACCTTTTATGATTATTTTTCATGAAGTAAACTGCCATTAAAAAAATTAGGGAGTGAATGAAAAAGTAAAGCGTTATGAGCGCTGCTTTCACTGTCTCATCCTACTTCTGTCATACTTTTCCCGCTTACCGAAACCTGTCTTATATAAGTTTTTTCCAGAGTCGTTGTTAGGCGCCTTTCTAACATTTGTCAAGGTTGAGTTGAAAATTTGTTGGAGAAGTTATTGCTTGGACTTATGCAGGATATCCTCTTTTGTGGATTATGTAACTCGATTAATTATCGTATCATCGTACAGATGGTTTGCTGGGAAAGTATTACCAGTTAAGCTGAAATTATTCTGGATGAACTGAGTACCTTTTTAGTCATTCAACAGAAAATAGTGTCACGATGTTTCAATGGAGAATCGTTAACAGGAATCGGGAGAAAGCTAAAAGCACTGATATGGTTTAGTTTGATTACTAAATCTATCTACTACGTTTGATTTTCATGATTTTGACGATGTCCGAGAAAGACTCACTTCTTAGTGTCGCGCACCTCTACTGCGCTGCTGCATGGGCTCTGCTTGCTCAGTGGGTTTCTATGAATGTCGTCCCTCTGCTATAACGTATTTTGTTTTGACACGTAACTCCTGATAGTGGTTTTTTCGACAGTTGCTGATGATTTTTCGACCATTGAGCAATTGAGAATTGAGAAGTTTGCAGATTTCGAAGACCTTTACTTCGCGATATTGATCGTGCATGTAATTTCTATATAGTATTTTCTTATCATTAGGTAGATTTAGGTTTAGAATCTTAAGTAACTAGAGAAAGTCGCACTTTCGAAAATTTCCTATGTTGTCACAGTGGTCACACCTATCTAAACCAATGAGAGAAAGTTGTGCTTTTGAAAATTTCCTATGTTGTCACAGTGGTCACATCCGTCAACAATAAATTTGAGAACACAATCGTGTCCTGTTCGGTGAAATCTCGCTAAGCAAGGAAATACTTGTCATGGGTCTCAGAAAATTGGGATTTCATTTTGGTGGTATAAGACAGCTTCTATGTCGTAAATAATTAGTTGTGAATTCCAAGTTTCTAAAATTAATTTCTATATTGAGTATTGGCCAAAATCCTTTAGTTCATAAGTATAATCACTATTTTTCCACTAAACGCATATGGCCATTGATTTTCTTCCTATTTCATACATTCCATGTTCTGTTGTTTTTAGCAACTACGTAGCTATGAGCAGCTTTGAAAGTGTTAAGCTTTCTGTTTGCGGTTTCCCATGGAACATCGAAATCGAGTGATATAATAAATTATTAAATTTCTTTTCGTTTATGATATGTTTTCCTGGTGATTTGTTTTTCCATGCCCGCTACGCTGTTCTTCTGTCATTTAGAGACCAATTCCTGTTATCTTATAGGCGATGACTTTGATAATGTCATAATAAATTATAGTAGATGGGAGTGCTTAGGAAGGATTAGTACACGTCCGTACTTGGATGGCTTTTTTTCCTACGAGAAATCGCCGCGATTCCAAGCTCTCTTTCTATTCTAATGTTAATTTGCGGCTGATTAGACAAGTTCTTTTTCTTTCTGGGATTGCAAGCTGGCTGTGTAGGGACGTTCTCAGGTTGCCATCACAGGTAACTACCGACCTATGCGGATCGGGTGAAGTTTTTTTTCTCTTACCAATACATTTCGTTTAGAACGATTACAACTTCTTTCTTGGATATTCATGAGAGGCTGACAGTGTTGACCTCCTCATCACTCTGAAGGGCCTAAACGGCGTAATAAGCACCGCGCTCCCCAATACCTAAAAGCACCCAATGACCATTGGAATCTATCGTCGGTATCGAAATTACTCAAAGTATCATGTTGAAGTAGTCTTCTGCTTATGATGCTTAAAATGCGGCAATCTATCGCACCATTCTTTTCTAGCTATGCTTTTCAACTATTTAGTGGTATTGTCGGACATATCCTTTTGAGCTGAATGGAGTGATGAGTGAGTAAAAAACGTATTTGTCGTTCGAGTAAGCAAATAGCCAAGGAACGAGTAGGATGGAAAAACTCCGATAGCTGAACATAGTTCTGTCGATTCGCTTTTTTTCTAATGTTAGACGAACATCTGGCTGAAATCTCCGACGCAGCCAGGTGCAAATGCTCCGAAATATATCGAACGTTGTAATTTCCCCAGACGAGTCTTGCGATTCCCTAAGATGAATAGTGATTTTCAGTTACAAACAAGAAGCTTCGATGTATCATGACAAACGTAAGATAGTGCCTTCTAGATATCTCCGTAATCTCAATACTGAATCTGACCACTGCCCTCTCCGTGCCAAGAATCGATTCACCCTTAAGCGGAAAAGAATCGTCATCGACCAAGAAGGCGATGAAAAAGCGTATAGTAACGAGAAAATCATGAGCGAATTTTCTTTTCACATGGCTATCAGATTGAGGAAAACCTAACCGAAGTGCCAATCAATTGTCGAAGAACAGAAGCTGTGCCAGAAAGCCTCACTTTCACTCTGAGAAAGTTTTATATTATGTCATCACTGCCAATGAATTGTTCGGGAAGGAAAGAAGAGAGAAGCCTTTGTTTTTTCAGCCTAGCCAACAGAGCTGACAATTAATGTTACGTTCAAAATCTTGCAAAGGATTCAAAAAACGACGTTCAGAAACGCTAATGGGCTTGAATGTACTGATCCACTACCACTGTTGATAGATGAAAATGATTCGCTACGATCCGCTGTGTTGAAATTTGCAGTGATGAAGGTCTGTCATATTTTTCCGTTCAAAGTACACAGATCATGGACCGGATAACGTTACATTTAGTTAGCTGCAAGCTAGTAGTTACAATCTAAGTGCCGTTTACGCAATATAAATTCTAACCACGCATCATAGACGAAAAGGTTTCGGACCAGTTAAAAAAATTGGTATTTCTACGTTATCTTCCGTTATTCTTTTCCGTTATTTCCGTTATTTTTCAACCTTCTATAAACAAAGCTTTTCCTTGGTTTTTCAGACTTTCACTAGTCATTCAATAGCGTAAATGTAGAAAGTTTTAATTCTGTACTTGCTTTTATGAAGTGTTTCTTTTTTTTTTGCGCTATAGCAGCAAAAACGAAGTTAGGTTTCGCACTTGGCGCGTATTTTTATGTAGGTAGTGTGTGTGTGGATAGCTGCATGGATGGATTTTCGCAATATCAGCAGCAGACAATAGGCAATAAGCGTTATAAGCGAAAAGAAGATTACACCCTGCACTTCTAGGCTTGGGATCTACAGCGAATTTATTCTATTATGAGTGAAAATTGAACCGAAGCTCATAGAACGACAAAACAAAATTTCTTTTCAGTTCTAGTACAGAAATAAAAAAGAAATAGAAATTTCTACAAATGGAGATGAATTTTAAAAAAGGGAAGATCGCGCTTTGTGAGGCGGCCTTCAGATTGCTCTCCATAATGCGATTTGAGAGAGAGATTTGGATCGGGATAGCGGAAAAGTATTGAGAAACGACACATGGTCATCAAGTTTGTAAAGAACGGCTGAAAGATTTCATAAACACTGCCCCCTTAATTGTGTATATGGTTTAATACATACATCACTTATTTGAGCACGTAGGATCTTATCTGTTTCCGATATGCCATATTCAGGCCACACGAAGTGTCATTAAGATATGTGGGGAATCCACCTACCCCTTCTTCTAAACTTTGATCAATGTCTTTGAGCATAATCGGCGAAGAGCATCAAACCATACTCTTCAATCCAGGCTAAAAACTTGTCTGAGTCATTAAGCAAATTTGATATTAGTTTTGAGTTCTATTGCGCTAACGTTGCGACATGTTCGTGTTCTTGAAAACCGCTCTAATCCTAGTCGATGGTCGACAAGTGGCCATCCTCGTGATATGGATTTTTGTCGTCGCATCGAGTCGAATCCAGTGAAGTAGAGCCTCATTAGAATGGAGAATCTCACTCGACGATGTATTCATGAGTGCCATCCAACATTACTGCTTTCTTGGCTACAATATATTCTGCAGAAGTCGTATAAATTAGTACACAGCGTAGCACTTTATCTCTGAACGCCATCTTTAAGTGATCCGTAACGTGAATATTCAGTAATTTTCTTGCTTATCTGGATGACATGGAAAGTTATTTCTACTTCGTATCGGAGAGAAAACGCGTCCAAAGCAAAACACTGATGCATCGATCATCTAATGAAAATAAAAGTCAGCGATATATAAGAGGGAAGAGCAGTGCGATGGAACAGGGGACGTAAGCGTCTCTAGAATGGCCACCTTTAGAATGGGCAGATGTCAAGCGGCTGCATTTTCGATCGAAAGTGGTTTATGGATCGTAAAATGGTTCCAAGGACGTCGCCATGCTTGGAAAAAAGAGTTTTTTTCACGTATTCAATAATGTAGTTAGGTCAGTAAATGAATGATATATGATGTGTGTATGAGCTGGATTCATTTTAATTATCATTTCGCTTTAAACTATACACCTAATCTGATCTAAGGATTATTTCATTATTTTCTTTTCCTCAATCCCAACACTTATTCGGCGAGTGTTTGTGGGGAAAAATAGCTTTCCAAACTTTGATGTTAAGATGGTTAGCAGCCTTTATTCATCTTATTCGTGACAAATGCATATGCTTGATACCGTTTTCATTGGTGTTATCTGATGCTTAAAAAATACAGCTTCTACGGAAGTAGCTCCTTAAAAGTCATTTATGATCATTTTTTCTAAAACAGACTTTCAAACTTTGGCATTGTCTGGGAGTGCTTTGTATCATGACACATTCTCTGCTTCTGCAATATCCCATCTTTTTCAGATTTTTTTTCTGGCGTTTCGAAAAAATCTCAGAACCTTTGTCGTTAGTCACCATTTTCACATCACTAATCAAACAACAAATTTTCACGTTTGTTTGCACAGGTAATTCAAGAGTATTGCGAGTAATCATCCAAACCTATCAGCTGAACTGTTAAATCATCTCGATAGTGTTAGTATTACCTTCTAACTAAGAATAATGTGTAATTTATATAAAGTCAAGAGAAAAACTCTTCAGATCACAATATCAACTTTTCTTTTAGTGCATAATTTTTCACTCAAAGGGTATGATATCGTATGATTACTGAGATACGAGCAAGACTTAGAACGTGATAATTCTGTTCCTTAGACTCGAACCGCCATTGTGCCTTTGCAAGGCACCAAATAGATCATTGGCACCCATCGAATGACTCAAATCACGGCTGAGAAAATGGCAGACGAATGGCCTTCGATAGTGGTGGGCCAGTGCGTGCTGCCCGGAAAAGCATACTGGCTGTTTGAAACCTTAATACGAAACTATAGATTCCATATCTGCTCATATCACAGCAATAACGTAATTATAACCCTTCAATTCTTCTTTTGAAATGTGAAGTCATATCAAATTATGTTATCTCTGAGATTGCATTTGCACTCGACGGTCATCTCAAATGAGAAATACAGACTTCGTTGACATTACTAAGGCCTTGTCAAGTACTCCGTGTATTTCCTATTGGTTCGAATCCTCCATTTCTTCTTCGTTTCTGTCCTTCGCCGAGTTTAAGCTCAGAAAAAAAAGTTGCCGCACTTAGTAGCTCTCAACTAGTTCTTGTTTCAGTCACCGCCGACGGTGTCATCATCTCATGATAATATGGACGAGGACTCGATTTCATATCGTTCAATATCGCTTGATGAGTGTTCAGTTCTACCAGAATGGGATGATGAGGTACGTGTTATAGGCTATTTTTCAGTTATGACTGTCCGATACGTTAAGTTCTACTGCGCATTTGATAGATATTAAACATATATCTGGGTATCTCCATGGCTCACTTTCAGGATCGTCAATTCCTCATCATAATTCCCATTTGTTTCATTCTTTTGATACCACCGCCCATGAAAGTGGTTTCCTTCGCGTTGATCTGTCTTCAGTCTCTGAATCAGAATTATCCGTAATGAAAGGTGTTCAAACATTTTCCCATCTTTCCAACAAAATTCTCATTTGCTCGCGTTCTGGCTCCACAGCAACGTAATAATTTGATCAGTGGAGTATATGACTAAAAAATCGTGTTGACTAGAAAGGCGAAACCTCCCGTACACAGATCTTGAAGCTACAAGAACTCGCTCTGTCGTGGATCGGTTCAGTCGTGGTTTCGAGTCCATTGAACATGCATCAATTTTGCTCCTATCGCCAGCACTTTTGTGATTGTAGTTCTCGATAAACTTGACAATAAAAAAAGAGAATAGACAGTAAACAAAGGTCAAAAACGAAGATTCTAATCAGAGCACTGTCTGATGTAAGAACAAGCGAGATTACACAGAGTTTCCCGGGAATTTGTCATGAGCTTGTTAACTGCAATTCTTACAGCAGTGGGACTTCGGTGCATCGTTTCTAGCCGATCTGGACTCTTCACATGTGTGGAATGACACGTTGGAAAGACAACATTTTGGTCCTCTAAAGGACCTCCTGACTACCGGTGGCCAAAAAGCGGACGGACATCGATTCGTGTATGATTTGTCTTTTTTGTCTGTTATGTATCCAGACTATCTGAGAGTAAATAAAACATCAACAGACAAATGAAGCATAGCCTGAAAAGTAAAGTAACGCTGAGAGATTTGTGCCTCTATAAAATGTAACGTGAGATAAGATCAGCGTAAATCGAATGCTGAAAAACCAGTGTGAAGTGGTTTTTGATCAGTCGATTGCTCTGATGCCCTATAGCCTCGCTTATCGTTTCGCGATAGCTGACAGCCATGAAAGAAAAATTGTGTGACCTTAAAAAAAAATATCGACTTCATTTCTCTACTCTTGTTCAATTTAACACCATTTTTCTCGTGTTGTTTAGATCCATATCGCTTGTTCATCCGACATGGTGCGACAAATGTGGTGACTTTATTTGGGGTCTATTGAAGCAAGCCTACAAATGCGAGAGTGAGCACTTTTCTGTATTTACCGAGCGTCTTATGAGGTCATGTAAGAAGTTCGTGCCGTTTTGGTTTTTGGATATGATCTTTGCAACGGATTCGCTTGATTTTGGTACCGTTCAATTGGGCAATTTTTGGGAACATTCTGGTAAACAGCTTTGCTATAGTAAAGGATGAAGTATAAAGCTCTCGAAGTTGATCGATCACTAAGGGATGCGCCATGCATTCAATCGTCTTCAATTTTAAACTTCTTTTGAGGTGGTTGAATGTATATCTGGCCTTCACAACGACTCGCGGTTGCCTCCCCTGTATCGATGCAGTACTATTTATCCTCCCAGACAAGTCTGGTACCAGTCTGGTACCAGTTTACCGATCCCGGAAGGATGGATGACTTAGGGACCCATGAGCGCGAGATCGAAGATTGACCTCGTGTGCGACGCAGAGCACCTCTAACCACTGTGCCACATGCGCTCTCCCTATAATAGTTCTTTCAATATGGAGTTGTCTTGGAGACGGATTCGCTTGCTACTTATGCACGAAATGATGCCTGGAGAATAATGCTAGTGAATCGGCGCGCAATTTATGAAGCTTGAGGCGATGATACGGTCGCAGAAGGGTCTGCCAGGAAGTGGTCCAAGTTTAGGCGAGTTGTATACCAAAATGTTCGCAAGAAAATGCGCAAAACTATACCAAAATCATGCAATTGTCTTGTAAAAATCGTATTGAAAAGCCAAAACGGCAAAAACTTTGGGTAGAACCTAGTGCTTACCGATTCTGCTGAAGCACTCGTAACATGAGGAATAAAGGATATAAATGATTATTCGTTACATTTTCAATTTCGCTGAGGGGATAAATCTGCATTTGGTTATTCCAATTAATTATTTTGGATCAGTTCTGTAGTTTATATAGCAAGTTTGTTATCACTTCAACGATGTTCCTGGGTCAAAGCGGTCTTGGTTGCCTGACATGAATTAGCTGGTGGTGTCGTCGTTTCACTGTAATTCACCTTTTGCATCGTCAAAGTAGCCAGTAGTTTTTGGAAAAAAGCAACGTTTTTGGAAATGTGAATGGAATGGGACTGCTTTCTTTATTGCTGATTTTATAAATTCCAATTGATTTTTCATAGATTGCAACTACACATGTCACAATCGATGCAAAGAACTTGTGACGCTGGATTGTCGATCGGCTGGCTCTTCGCTGAATTCAAGCGAAGATCCATTGATTTATCCCAAATTGCTCGATGGCACTCTTGGTACGATCCCGAAAGAGCTGCAGTTGCCGCCTATACCTTTTCACTCATTCTTTGAAGATTCTGACAAGGAAAACGAGACGAGTGTTGAGGTCGGTCTAGTATGCTTTCATGTCTTCGTATATGGAAAAATCCGTGTAGTTCAAAAACCAGTGTTTTTTTTTTACTTGAAGTCCTTCACTCCACCATCCAAAAGATAAGAGCTTAAGAGCTAATTGAAAAAGGAGACGAATGAGCGGTACCTCACTTCACGAAGCTCTTTGCCATTTGTAACAAGTCCTTGAAATCGGCTACTTTTACTGCGCAAAGAAAATCCTTTTATTTTGTGTGATTGTTGTGAATCTGACTTCTAACAATCTTGTCTTACAATAATTTTAAGAATCCACTCTTCTCTCCTTCAAAATCACCCCGAATACAAGGTGCATCTGCAATTGGCGGCTTTGTTTTCGACCAGCAACAACCAGAACCTGTCGCTGGACAGGTACTACCATCTATTCTTCTTTTTCACGTAGTGATGTTCATATTATAGTACTGAGGATAGTTATTCTTTGAGCCCCAGCACTCCTTTCACCCGTAGTAATTTTGGTATTTTTGCAAACAATTTTACTTATGCTATGATGATGCAGTTTTAATTTTTATTCCAAACTTTCCTTTGAAATAAGACTGGATCATACAACTGTTGAGAGGAAAGAAGCGTGAGAAACATGTGGATGCTAAAGTGGAAAACCTTTCTGTTTCATTCGCTAGTTTCGACCACGACCATCCATAATGTTTAAGGGGTTAAACACCCGACAGTTTCGCCTTCATCGGAGCCACGATGATTCTAGTCGATTGTCCACAGCAGTCAACCTTCCTCCGATCTTCCTTCGATCTTCGTATTCGTCCCAGCGGGATGAATTGAGTACGAGTAGGGTGGATCGCCGCGCAGACGACTTAGCATGCTCGTAATTGCCCTTCTACACAGGATTACAACCAAAATGAAGTTGCATACCGTCATTCAGCAATTCTTTTCTTTTTCTCACTTGTTTTCCTATACGTAACTTAAATCTAAGCTGACTACTGCAAGATGGATTGTTACCGGAGGAACGAATAATGTCCATCGACAATTGCCCAAAGATCGTCTCATATTATGGAGAAATGCCGAGTAGTGGCAGCTCACTTCAGCGTGGCGGAGTCCTGTGTAAATGGGCAACGTCGAGAGCGCTAATTTTTTGATGTGGTGATCCAAAAACCAGTGCTTTTTTTACTTGAAGTCGAGTTTCCTGCTCAAATCGTCTTCATACAACAGTTAGGAAGGCCACCATAACAAGAACAACAACATTTAGACACTCGACTTTAATAGTCGTGGCTCAAATGGAGGCGAAATCGCCGAAGCATTGGCCATTTTGATAAAGGTTTATGAAAACCGTGTTAACATATCAACCAAAGTAGAATTCTGATCATCCGCATTGAAGTTCAAGTGAAGTGCGGATTGAGGGTTATCTTTATCGTTCTATAACACTAATATTTTCCGTACAATAACTGTTAATAATTCAGAGCTTACGAGTTGTGGAGGTGTATGTGAAAGAAGATACGCCATTCGAGTGGTCTCCGGCTTATAGAGATGATCAACTGGCGAGAAGCATTGACGAATACAATAAAGCTAGCAATGGGCTGGACATAAAAATGGTGCTTCGTTTGATCTTACGCAATGAGCCGTTATATCTGAATTTCATCTAATTCATTTTTTCTTTTTAATTCTTGAAGGACGAAGTATATACGCAGTTGGCCTATACAGTGAACACTGGTGACCAAACTACTCGTCAAGTCAGTATTTTGTCTTCCTAGGCATTTATGATTCTAAATTGCCAACTTCGGGATGACTTGGCTGGCCTGAGGCAGGGAATCAGGGACCAGCGATCTCATGTATACTCGAGAACACCTCTAATCACTGCATTACGTGCGCCCTGTTCATTCCCTTAATTTGAAAAAAAAAGTTTCATGAGCTCACAAGTGCAAAAATTTGACCTTGACATCAGAACAGAAGTGACAGTTCTGACAACGTCTTTGCACACCTCTCTTTCTACGCGACAACGCGTTATCCGTCAACTGCCAACCGTCTACGGTCTGGTTATGCTGTACAAAATGGGACTCGGTGGTGCAACGGTTCAGCACGCGCTCTCGGAAAGAGTGAAACCTGGGTTCGAGTTCCAGCTGACGCAAACGTTTTTGTTCACCACTGTACCTCATTGAATTTTGACAATAATTATTGCGAGGGAACCTCTGCTAGGTTCTACCAAACGTATCGGCCAACAACACCTCAGGTTATAATCAAGGGGTGTCGTTCTTGAATTGGTTCCATTTTGAACCATTACCTTTCATGCACCTCCTTCTCCCACGAACTCTTATCAAATCTGTAGAAGAATCATAGGGGGGCCTTCAAGGTTTAACGAAAACATAGTCATGATGCCATGAACTGATAGAATTGGGATTTTACTTTATACCTTTCAAATAGGTTACAACGAGAGCAATTTTCTTCATTGGAAGACATAATTTTTAGAATGGCATCAAGGTTTTGATTTCTTGAAGTAATTTAAGAAAGATAAAAAAATGAAACTTTTCAGCACGACGATGGCGAGACATTTTCTGGTTACATCCAAATTCATATGAATCTGACTCGCCCCATTAGTGTAGTAGCTGGAGAAAAACCTCCTAGTGTCTACGACGTGATGAATACGGGTTAGTTGTTGAGGCATATTTTTTCGCCTTATAGTTCTATTTTCCTTTGTCCTTTGACTATGGAACGATTTGTGGCTACAGATGACTTTCTCAAAGTTACATACATTGCTGACTCAACACTTGACTTATGTTTTCTCATTCTTTTGAGAAATAACGGCCGAAGCTGATTTTTGGGCAAGTGACGCTGATTTCTCGATCACTTGAATGTGCGAGATTTTGAGAACCGCGGATTACATACATACTTCAGTCCACCGCCATATATGACACTTTTTTTCAGTTTGTTCGGAATCTAGGTTCGAATAAAAATTGAGAGGAAAAACTCAATTCCTAATGCTTCCAGCGAAACAGTGACAGTTGTAAGCGTAAATGTGTAAATTGAAGAACACCAACGTGTCTTACAGTCTTAATATCCTTCTTATTCATTGTTTTCATGTTTGAAATAGAGCCTTGACGTAAAAAATATGGAAGAAATAGTTTTATTGTGTCCATGAAATCGGACTTTTGTAATAACGGAATGAGGGAGTCTGTATCTTATAGGTAAGGATATGTGGACTCTGATCATTTTTATTTTAACTAAGAAAACTTATTATGAACTGAGATATGTTGATCTGATGCTGAAGAAGAGTGTGATTCCCCATCAAAACGCATTGTACTCAATGCATGTTATTTCGCGGCTCGAACGTTTTTTCTTTATTCAGTTTTATTCATCATCTTAATTTTGAGGTCTATAGCTCACTGTCATGCATTTTATTTTAATCAGATACATTCTAATCATGATGCAAGATTTAGTTTCATCATCTAAGCGATCAATATTCATTAGTGGTGATCCATTCTCTATTTGTCTCGTACAAGGAATATTGTAAGTGAATCCAGTTCCACTTATTGGCCTGCACGAACTGAAAAATACTGCTAAAAAATTCATGAAAGATAAATTGTCGTATATTCCTTGTCTACATTATTTGTTTTATATCTTGCCGTTCCTATCTCTTCATGTTATCTAGGCTGCACCATTGCAAGTTCTAATGTATAAGACATAAGTACAATTCAAATATCAACCCATTTTCCATTCGTTTCGTTTTCTAGTAATCGTCGGTAGTGATCTGTTACGAGTACAATGCCATCTTCAAGTACTGTCCTCATCAGTAATTCTTTCACACCTATGGCGACAACTTCTTGATGTGTACTACGGAAACGTCTGGCTATATACAGATGATCGTCTAAGAAGCTCATTCATTGTCCTGGGATTCAGTTTTCATCAGTTGAGCACCCCGTCATTGAATAAAACGATGTATTACTTGTGCATGTCAATGACAGCATGTTTTTTGGTGATCAGAAAACAACGTTCGGCCAACGATGTATTATTATTGAGTTTATGATAAGGTCGTTATATGATGGCGTTCCTTATTCACAACTCGTCTAAAGCTCACCTTGAGCGGCCAGCTTTTTTCCCACGCTAGCTTTTCTTAGTCTACTCGATCTGTTCTCTAGAGGTGGTTCGTTCAATTCCAGTGGCGGTTCCAAGCGATTCAGTCGATTCTCACGGTGATAGCGTACTAACTGAAAACCAATTCTTAGCGTGTTGATTAGCAATAGTAGAAGCAATGGCATTTGAATTGTCCAGTTCATGATCGACATGAACATATCAGCAGAGCTGTATGTCTACACTAACACTGTGACTTTTTTGGGACGGTAACAACAGTTCTTGCGGTCAAATTCATCATATCAGGTTGAATAGAGAGTTCTGCGGCACTTGTAAAAAATCGAAAATTCATGCATGACTTCCAAGTAAAAACAGTAATAGGTATTCTCTAAAATAAAGGTCATTGTTCTCTACGATTTCCTACCATTGGCCCTCCAACTTTCGAATCTTGTCGATTGAAGCCATTCTACTGACTTCGAATAAAGAACTCTAGACATGCTTCTTCGACTTCGTCTTCATTGTTCAACTCTGTTGGACGTCCTGAGCGACGCTTGTCTTCGAGGTCAAGGTATCCAATATTAAAGAGTTGAAACCAGAGCTCAGCAACAGATTTGCTTGTTGCGCCTTCCTCTTCAACTTCGTTAATTTCATGACTGCAGCTCGCTGTGAAAGTTCGCTTTCTCCAATAATGACGCCATAAAGCACGCCTTTCCGATTGTATCGTTGAACATGACGAAGCCTGATAACCAAATGAAAATAAAGGCGAATGATATCAAGTTCTTCAGTGGGGAAATCCCACTTAGGCAAGTGTAATTTTCCCATCATGTGAATGGGAGTTATCTCGTGCTTATTGAAGTGCCCCAGAACTTCCTCTCCAACCGTTGTAAATACAGTAGTAGTACCTCTCAATGACGCAGGGTGAATGTGATGAATGTGCTGTTTCATTTGGACTCCATAGCCTTTGTCTTAATTGAGAAAACTGTTGAGTTTCAAACTCACCGTGTTATTTTGAAATCGATCGCAAGTTCGCCTCAGTGGTTTTGCATACCGTGGTGATGAGTTCAGATAAATGTTACTACCTAAAAAGCCTTTGAATGTCTATGCATTGGCGCACCTAGCGCACCTAGCGCACCACTGGTAATCCAAAGATAGATGAGGCCAGAATCAAATTTTTTTTGAATGCTATCATTGAGAATCTCGCGCTCATGGCTGACTGAGCCATCCATCCATCCGGGGTCGGTAAATTGGTACCAGACTGCTCTCAGGATTGTCTGAAAGGATAAGCAGCACTGACTCGATTCAGGGGGAGGCCACCGCGAGTCATTGTAAAGATATGCATTCTTGCTTCCTGTCTCTTGATGAACCAAGTACGCCTTATTTTGTAATATTTATTTGATTTTAGCTGACATTCCAACCACTCGTATATTGGAAGCATGAAGTAAAAGTCTTTGAAAAGGAGAGAAATAGATGTACTCGTACCAGTTTTCCCTTGACCCCACGATGAAGCGCGTTTTCAGTACTTGGAGGCCATTTAACGCGGGAAATATTTTTAGCTTAGTATATTGCTTTTACGACTATTTTTTCATGTTCCAACTATAAATGTTTTGCTGCAAGAGGGGCATATGCGGTGCCCGGGTAGAGGTGCTCTGCATCCGCATGTGATTGTTGGTTCGATTTCACTTCTCAGAGTCGCCCAACTTTCCATATCCTTTCCTATGGGAATGCTAAATTTCTACAGCACTCGTCTGGAGTGTTAACAGCACTGATTGATATATCGATAAGCCATCGCGAATAATTTGCAAAAGCCGGATACACGCATTCAGTCACCTTTAACGAACGATACTTAATGGAGTCAAATGCATGAAGCATCGCTCGGGGACTGATTCAAATGTGGAATTTTGTATATTCTTGGCAATCTATAATGTCTTAGATCTTTTCTCTTCAAATGTGCAAGAGATCCTGCGCTAATGTGAAAGCATTTAAGACTGTGCCAATCTATACAACTATCGCCGCTCTGTGAAATCCTACATTTCTGACTAGAAGTATTACGCTATTTATTGGCAGACATTTTTTCGCCTTTGATTAAAGGGACAATCGAGCGATCGAGCTAAACACCGTTGAGTTTACAAGAGCATAGCGGCATATCCGAAAATATAGTCTGGTAATTTGCGTTCTGTGTGAAAGTGGAGAAATGTCTAAGTCTCATTGCTAATAGGATTGCTTGTTTTGACTCATTGAAACGTTACCTTAACTGATAAGCAACTGTGAAGAAAAAGGAAAATGGTCTGCGTGTCTCATGTATGCTTTTGTGTGTTTTATAACAAAAAAGAAACACTTGTTCATAAAAAGATGTCCTCCTAAATATATCAAATACCCTCATCTTAGCTAGGGTTTATGCCGCCCTTAAATCAATTGCATTGACAGGTGATTTTTATATCCATTGCATAAGTTGAAGTATGAGTGAGAGTAGGGCAGAGCGAGGCCTCGAGGGTGCAGTTAAGAGTTCAGTGAGCCTTTGGAGAAGGTGATCATAGACTCAAAAATTTTTCGGGTTCCAAGTTTTGCTTGAACCTTGGCGCTTTTGTGGTTATATTGCACATCGTGCTCTGCCGTTGAAAATTACTTGGACAGAAAATCAAGTTAAAGATTGTAATATCAGACAGTGTTTTGGAACAAACCATAATCGGTCATCCGCCTAGCGGCACGATTGATGGGACTTTGCGGCTGTGATAGTGCTGCGCAGGGAAGCGATTGTGAAGTCGTGAGCTGTAAAGACTTTTCATTCTTGTTGGAAAACAGCTCGTTACTGTTATTTTCTAAATAGTTAATATATATATATATATATATATATATATATATATATATATAGGGTTTCAAAATTGGGTTTCTCCTATTTGGGTTTGATGGGCATCTATTGATGAAGGGTTTTGCCAATTCCGTGCTATGGAAACTTACACGGGGTTAACGTAAACGTTTAGTTTGAAATATTGGTCCTAACCGTGGTTTCTCAATCGTCCTTGCAATTTATTAGATTACGCAGCAATCCACGCACAATGGGGCGTTATGTTTTGAAGTTCTTTTCTTTAAACGAACATCATGATTAGAGAATCATTTCCCTCTTACTTGTCTCTCAGGTGGCAGTTTTCTCTCCATTCGTATATTGTTGTGATGCTCCTGGTGTTTATTCCTTTCTTGTGTATCAGTATGTGCTTCCTCTAGACCTAATCGTTTCATCAAAATGTCTGTTACATGTGCGGAAATGGCACGAGCAATCTCTTCGAAGCAAACGTTGATGATAGTGTCCGTTCTATTCTGAAAATCTCCAGAAGTGTCTGTGAACGTTCGCTTCTCGTTTTTGAAGTATAATCGTCAAAACATATTAAACTTTTCCTGGCTTTCCTTTTAACTGTTACATTTGGAATGGTTATTCTGAATGTCACTGTCAAAGAACGTGATTCCTGTCAGATTAAATCTTTACTATCTATTAATGCAGTTTTTTTCCTCTTTAGATACTTGTAGTGGTTATCGACACCTATCTTGTATGTATTTTTTCTAATTGATACATTGGTTTCTTGATATCATCAGGATCACCATTCTTTCATTGAGCACTCTTTTTCAATGTTTATAGAGCGAAGAAAGCCAAGGCTGTTATCGCTAGACTCATCGTAAGCTAGGATCTATCCCTTAGTCCCAAATGAATCAGTCAAACTCTATGACTCAAGTGACCTTGCTGAAGAATGAATACCCGCCACCTGTAGATCCGACTTGACATTCGGGAAACATTCTTGTTTACGTTAAATCAGAAATTATGAGAGTTTAGTTGTTATCATTTATTTATTAGTCATCTGTTTGTTTGATCGAACAGGATTATGAAGTGATGACAGAAAAGAAGTTATGATGAAGAGGAAAAGCAATCAAAGCCACACTGTGCTGCTGATATAGCTGTCAAAAAATGCTATATATCACAATCTATCTAGTTATTTATACGCAAAACACGAACCAGTATGCGTCCACGTTCATGTGCTGTGGTCTTTCCCACACTCTCGGTTCCTTCATTGGCCCATATATGCGCCTGAAGTGGAAGCATTTATCGCTTAAAACGCTTAATTTATCGCTTATAAAAAGAATACAATACTTTCTGCGAAAGGCAAAATCCACTCGTTGCATCAGAAACGTAAACTGCTTAGAAAAAGTGAGTTGAAGTCGATTTCAAGAGCACATGACATCTGACGCAATGTGCAGAATGCACGAATGTATTAATACAGTGAAATCAAGAAGAATATAAGAACTACTTTGCGTTGTAATGTTATTGGAGCAGGTTCTGCTTGTTCGCAGTGTCACGATGTTCCAAACACACCTAAGAGAGCTGAGTGGTGAGCAAGCATTCGACCTAAGACGAGAGTTGAATCCGGGTCCTACCCACAACTCAGAATCTTGTTATCTTAGGCAATCGCATAAGTGCGTAAACTTCAAATATATTCTATACATGATGTGACTCTGCTCACATATTTCAGTATAACAGAGTGCACTAGATTGTGATTTGATTAAGAACGAGGTGATAGTTGGACTTTTCTGTAGGGAAGCGACTAACCGAAGATAAACAAAGGGTCCTCAAGTCATGAATGAGCACCAAACCTACTAAAAATCAAAAAATAATGCTTTAGGGTTAATGAATTGAGCCCATGTTGGTGATAGTCAAGGTTATCAACACTGTTCTACATTGTGAGCAACATTATTTCACTCAGTTTTGAATTTTTCAGTAATAGAAATGCATACCTCTTTTAGTAGATCGTTCAGGGCCTTGTCTAAGCTCCCTCGTCTGTTCATCTTGTGATCAAGTTTTTAGAGAGAAAGGCTAACAAGATATTGAGGTAGAATGGCAATGAGTATTCAAGCTTAGCACACACAACTGCACCGCAGCAAAGTCATAAGTGAAATAAAATAAAGTAAAGTGGTTTGATTACTATTGATTTCATGAATTTGATTACTATATGATATGAGCTTCTACTTACACCTGATTCATTTTTAACGACAAATGATCCGAAATGTGACCACAAGGATGTTGAGGAAGAAACACAATTTAGAACGTGGTATATGTGTAACAATGTGATTTTGACCACTGCTTCATCATATCTGGAACAATGCTGACTTGTGTATCCTAGATTGATCTATCTTGATGAATATTTTTGCGCCATGTATATTGTCTGTTATGGCCACTTTTACAATGCAATACACGCACTTTGGCCCTATAGCCATGCCAGCCGCACGGTGCCCCTTTGCTCAGTCAAATGTCCTCGATTCCTCTATGTAAGGGGTAGTTACCCGTGGAACTGATTGAGCGAAAAGGCATCGTGCAGCTGATGCAACTGTAGGACAGAAGTGCGTGTGTTGCACTGTATAAAGTGCCCATAATAGACTACATGCATGGCTCTAAAATAACTACCAGACATATTGAAATTTGAGCGTGGTCTCAAGAAGCACTCAAAACGAAATGTATGAAATCACGGCTTAATCTCGATGATATGCTACTGTTGAGAGAACCAATACCGTCAAAACATAGTCGAGAGAAAAACAGGGCAAAGGTTCTGAGGATGCAATGCGAACGTGTGCTGCTTCAGAAAAGTGCAGTCGCGAATTTGACTCCATTATATGCACTTCATTTTCAAAGTTTTGTTCTCATCTCAGCATTCTTGCAGTTCTATTCTATTTTTGCTAATTCTATCTTATGCTTTTCATTGCAGGAAAATCGACAACATCAGTGCGCACGATTACCTCGTTTTTCCTTCCTCGTAACACAGTCAAAACGATCAACATTGACAGCAAGATGACAACCAGGTATTGTAGACAGTGGCCGTCAGTCCGATTAGAGGAACGAAGTGATTGTGAAAACAGTGAAGTAAAAACTAATTAACTTTGTGCATAGACTTCATTGCTGTGAGTCGCGATTTCATATCTCTGATCTATATTTGTGACCATATTTTGGTGTCTATTTACTGTGTAATCTTTTTCTACCAGCGTATGATGCGAAGTATAGCTGTAAGGAGTTAGTGGTAAAACACGGCTGGTAATAGACTAAAGCAAGTTCTTTAGATGGTCTAATGTGTGGCGTGTAAGCTATTGGTAAATGTGGTCGCGAGTTCAGAACTCTAAGGTCCTGAGTTTTGTTCGTGTTTCAATACTCTTGTGGTTGGATCTATAACTATTCTTATATATGCGAATAATTGTTTTTTGTGACGCAAGTGAGACCCAATTCTTGGATAATCAAATGTTATGGATTCCGTGAACTTTGACTATATTGGTGCCAGAAGATGGACGAGAGAATGTGTATGTACACTGACTCATGGTTACTTCCCGTTAACATCCTATCTTCACTTTCGTCCTTCTGTTCCGTTCACTTTGTTCTGCGCTATATATTGTATTGCGAACTAGAACCTCACTAATCTCGAAGACCTCGACTGAAATTTGAGCAGTTTGCGGGCTCATCGTCACTATGATTTTGGGTGAAACATGTCTTTAACTCCAAGCTGAATTAAGTGATCCGTCTAATATGATATCTTTTCCTAATAGGTTTGAGAAGCAGGGCAATACTCTAAGCATTGCATGCTATCAATGCAAACTAATGAAGGCTTGTGGAATTCCACAAAAGGCTCCTTTGTAGTTGTTTGCATCCTAATGTGAGAATAGAAACATCTCTTTTGAAAAATCGGTAAAGAATCAATAGAACTGCAGAACTGCATTAACACTCTTACAACTGATGGAAATACTCTATTTGGGTATATATTAAGACTTTCTTCGTCTATTTTGAATGCTGCTTATCCCGATTTCCTGTTTTGCAGTCTTCACGGAAAAATATTCGAACTCTTTTGTTTCTGAATAAGCTGCTCTTAGGCAGATGATCGTAACTCTATTGCGTAAGTTCCGAGTGGCCGACAATCCGCGTAAATTTGCTCTCTATGAATGCTCTCAGGAGAACGATGAGGAAACATGTACATTGCTTAGTGAGTTTCTTTTCATATTAAAGATAGAAGTAGATTATCAAAGATATCTGTGACGAGGTGTGACGAACAATTGGCGAATCTAAAATTTGAGTATGAAAACTTGGGTTTTTTGAATTTATTGTTGTTATCCTTGAGAATTTCTAGAAAAAAATCATTTCCCTTCCTTCTCATTATGCCTTTTTTAAGTGCTTTCTATGTTCATAGAATTATTCAAGCATTAATTCTGTAAATTCTATAAATGTGGTTCGGAGTACGTATGTCATCTGTTATGTACCGAAAGGGTATACCATTCCGAAAGGAATGAATGAGCTGCTTGTGAATTCTATAAACAATCGGCTATTTATTTTCATTTTTTCGTGGCCACGAGAAAAGAAAGGACGAAAAGTTTTCACATTGTGAAAGCACCAGAAAATTTTCTCAAAACTTCGTTATCCAATCTAAAGAAATTTCACCGTCATTGTGGGCACTGAGAAAAATTTCGGTCAGGGTCTATCGATGCATACATTTTCCGTCTGGACAGATTTGGACGGATAGCCATATCGTTGTTAGTTCGTTTTGCAAATCAAAACTCAGAAATCCGACGAGAATTATGGACGAGCATTGGGAATCGCCAAGTGATGCCAATGTCCCTATTCAAGATTAGCAAGTACTTTAGCTTGGTTATTCGGAGCTCGGACAGTGCGGTTCATGTTTGATTGAAATCACATAAGCACCATTTTGTGGAATACACTGTACGTGACTGACCATCTACTAAAATTCTGTAATGACACATTCACATTCAGTGAATGAAACTTAGAGCTGCAACACAAGATGGTCGTGAAATTTTGTATTAATCACAGAAGGAGCGCGTGAAACAGTCAGGATTTTGCTGATTTCGAGTTTCAGTTTTCCCTCAAAAAGCGCTGCATTGTTGTTGTGTTTTTTCATTAAAAATATTCTAAAAGTAATGAAAGGAAAATTATTTGTCAAAGAAATTGGTATAAAGTCTTTACGCTCAAGCTATAATATGTAATCCTCATTAATCCAAGTTTGATACTGGTCCATAATCAACCACCTGAGGGAGATTTTAGTGCAACCTTCCATAATCACTATTGAGTTTTCTTGATTTTGAGGGAAAATGACCAGGATTGCGGATGACGTTTGTCCACTGAAGGTCGTCCTTAGCTGGCAAAAAGCAAATTCTGGACGTGCATTGATTCTACAAGAGAATGACACAGGAGATATTTTGGTACGACTTGAATTCATTTCAATATTTGTCTTTAGTTAGTACCACATAGATAACAATGCTTAGGTTTGTGTACTAAAATAACAGGGACGAGTTATTTTTCTCAATATCGGATCGGGGAATGTTCGCTTTTTTTTTGTTTTCCCCATTTCGTGGCATTCCAGTGGGATGCATTCGAAGTTCCCGAGCTCGACAATTTCCTTCGTATTCTGCGAATGGAGGAACAAGCAATATCAATGGCAAATTCGACAACGATTTCATCAATACAGGCAAGGCCCTTTTTCAAAACTGGGTTTTTTTTTCATTTCTCTTCCGACGTCCTTCACTAGTTTCGAAGAGGTTTTGAGTTGTCACTGACTTTGATTTGTATCCGCCTACGCCAATGTGACGCATTTCTTTCATTAAACACGCCTCGCGTGGTTAGTCGCAAGATCGGCTCAGGTGGAGGAAAGCCGGTTGTGTCATGTGCTTACTTGAAAAGCAGATGAATCCAGTGGATGGACCGCTTACTTCTGTTGTGCTGACGTAACACGTACCTCCTATATTTGTGCTGATATGTCCATGCATGCTTGTTTGGAATGTTAGTGTTCGCAGTTCGTAGTTCGAAGGTCAATTTGGCCAGAAACTTTTGACGTTGGACATCTCCCGGCTGAGAGTATTATAGCAATTTCTACCTTCTTTTACTAAATCGAAAGTTCTGCCATACCGATCCCGTCGTTGTCGCAGAATTGTACATGAGTCGAAACATTGTCACTTTCGTGCAACATTCCATTTTTCGTGACACAGAGGAGGAAAGCGACAAAGTTACAATCACGAGTGCCTAGTACCACCGCGAATGGGAATTTCTTCAAACCACATTAGTCGTATCTTGAGAAGAACCGCTATTGATCGGTACATTTATGAGTAATACGACAAGCTTATTCAGCATCTTTACATCGATGTAATAAAGAGCGTAAGTTCAAAAGTCACCAAGAAACGTTTACTTCCAAAACACTTGAGGTGGTGATACGTCGAGGCGTTATCATGCGAATCCCTAGCAATGAACAGCTTGCCATTGAGCTGATACTGCGGAAAAGTGATTTGAAAAATTGTAAGGCAAAAGGAGTAACAAGCAGTAATTAGTTAAAGTTCTAGAAGTCGGGAAGAGTTTTTGAAACGCCTAGTGAAACTCGTTCGATCATTAAATCAGTTCCCTAGTATGAGTTCGTAAGAAATTGTAGGTTTGTCAACCATCGATTTGCAGGCCAGCAGTTGATTCTGGCCAAATGGTATTGCCTTGTCGAACTCCTCTTTCTATGTCAATAGCAATATCGTCATAGATGATGATGATATTTTGGCTGTGAAATCTTCATATAGCTCACAAAGAGTTCATCTGAGTCAGGGTCCTCTAGCTGCCCATTATCTTCAATGATTACTTCTGTTTCAGCTAAATCAAAGGCCTCCTTCAAATTTATGGAAATGAAACGGAACGGTGTCTTGTATTCTCGCGAAACTTTGATGAGTCTTGTCATCGTGCGGATGTGGTCTATCGTACTAGATCCTTTTCAAACCCTTCTTGCTGCATCGTTCTCTTTAGTCCAGTGTTCTGCCAGCTCTTTTTTAAGATGACTTGAGTGAAGAGTTTGTAGACGATAGACGGCAGGCAGACTGGGCGATGGCTGCCGAATTTGGGAAGTTGTTCTTTGCTAAACAATATCATGGTCTTGCTGCTTTTTCATGGGCTAAAGCTTTGCATTATGATAGGTTTCATATTTGATATCATCACATAAGTATGATAGTGTTTAAGCAACAACATTTGTCAGGAATTTTTCATTACTAACGACAAAATATGTGAATACCTTATGAAATTCTTCAGAAATCTAGCACTTCTCTAGGTTTCACATAGATCTCGAGCTCCGAAGAAGAGGCTACAATAATTGGGAGTATATCGATGAACCGCCGACAGAATTCGCTCCACCAGTACCGGTATGTCTTTGTAGTTCAGTTGCAATTGAGACATCTAGCAATGTTGTCAGCTTTTCCATTGCAACGATACTTGCTATGGGAAACGGAATTTCCACCACTTATTTTGTTTCCCAGTTTTGGAGCTATTAAAAAAATAGATGTGAACCAACCGACTATCTCTTCCAAATGACTGTACATATCTCATGTGAAGCGCTTTCATATATACCTGTCGCACAGTCGTAATTAGTAAAGGTGGTCCAATCCCGTTTGAATTAGTATGTAGCGGAAGAATCTCCTGTCTTTCATCGCAACTGAGTCATATATAATTCTTCATTCTAAGAAGCAATGTCAGTTGACTTGTAACAGAATTGTGCAGGACGGCAGCAATTTTTTCAATATGTTTCTAACGGCCGAGATCGCCAACAAGTAGCTTGTCAATTGACGCTTGATAACGGTATGCCACACTCTAAACACTTAGTGATTGGGAGGGAAAAATTGGTCAAAATTTTACGCTCCGGTCTTGCTAAGCTTCTCTATTACCTGTTTTGAAATCCTTTGAAACCTCAATCATCGATCATCAAACAGTGGTCCTCCACGCATTGTGTGAGAGTAGAAGCGCAGCGAAGCAATGAGATGTATCCTTTCTTGACTATTGAGCCATTGTGATAAGCCTCTGAACAGCTGGTATCCTTTAACCAATAATGTTAAGTGATATGCAAACTTTAATCCTCAGGCGGAAATTGAACCCACATTTCACCTTTTCCATAGGTCCCTCCTGAGGTTTGAAATTTTGCATATCACTCAGCATATTAAATGTATGCTTATAACATCATGTAACCGCTAATGCGGTCAAATAAAGAGTTACATATATGATTGATGATTACGTATAACTGTGTATTGTTCATTTTATATTGAAAACAAGGAGGAAGCCCTCAATAATGATTAATCCCTAATGGAGGAAGCCATGAATTCGTGTTCATCTACCATCGTAAAGTTGATAATTACGGTGGCTTGCTAATATATTGAGTCATGAGGATATTCTCCAGAACGAGTTCGGATGGCAAGCCCAGGACCGGATTGAACCATTGACCACGCGTGTGGCCACCATCACAATATCATTAAGAAGAAATTTTCTCTGAAATTTAGATTACGGTTCATCTACGAACAGGAGCCGCTTAAGCTGTTGCAATATTCGATGGTAATTGGAAAGGCACACATTGGCCACCTCACTCGATTTGCAAGAGAAAATAAAGAACTAGACAATTTTGTCCATTCATCAGTACTTGGAGAAGAGGATAGGCACGATTTGAATTGTCAAACATCTCATCCACTGTGGAGCGTGAGCGCCAACTTACCCGAAATTCAAGGCGGTGAGAAATCGTTAGAGAACGTTTTCACAACTCATCGCTACATGTCGCTTAAATCTTTAGCGCTTCATATTGCGATGCTTCTTCTATTTCTGTTTATTTTATCATGGCGGAGTACGATACTAAATGAAACCATAGAAATGTTGTGAAACGAGTAAAACCCGGAGCCGGAAATGGCTTTGAATCTGGGATTACTTCATCTAATGTAGCACTGATACGTTTAATACAACGCTGAGAGGAGGGCGGGGGCTTCGATGTTGTGATGGGCAATGTGAGTCTCGGAAAGGTTTTTTTTTTTTGGAAAAAATAGTTCGACCATTTAAAAAATCTTCCCTGATCGCATCACTGATGGTATCAAGAAGATGAATTATTATGAACTTATCTAGTCTTCTGATTACACAGAAAGGTGACAAAATTTCTTGCATTTTTTGAGATGGAATATGTAAAAGCACCTTCTAAGATAAAGAAGTAATTTTGAATCTTTTGCGTTAGACGGCGACAAACAATACTCGACCTCACTCGCTGGACATGAACTTTTCATGAGAAATTTAGTAATCATCGAAAGCTTAAATTCTAGCTAGCGCGTCACGTGGCCATTGCTCGAGAAAGGCCCTATTATTACGCTGTAAATTTCAAAATAAAGTTGATCTTTTACATCGGTTGCGCCAGTTCTATTACTTCGATGGAAGCACGGAAAGCGTATTGACGTATAGAGGGAAACTTGTAGCATCAGACTCATACGTTCAATCCGAAATTTCTTTCGAAACGGAGAAAAAATTCCTAATCGAATGACAAACTTTGGATTTTACATGTCGATCGTGGGCCGCCGAATCGAATCAACGGCGACCACACATTCCGACCGTAGATTAGCCGGTAAACAAGCGCACCGAAGATGTGAAACTCCCTGCTACACTGCATTGAAACGGTCTTTCCAGAAAATAAGCACGGCGTTGGAATTCTAGAAACTCACGCTATCGAACGATTACTAGTAGTCTAAAGTAGTAGCTCTGTACTACAAGAAAAAACGCGTATGTAAAACACAAAGTTTTTCCTTCTGTAACAAATTTGAAAATGGCTTTTCAGAAATCGGCTACCTCCCGCGCTAGCCAAAAATTTAAGCTTTTGAATGATTACTAACATTCCTATTAAAATTATTGTCGAAAGAATGAGTGAATGCGGTCGAATATTCATGTGTTGCCGTCTATGGGAAAAGTACTGTCATTTGCTCTCTGAAATATATAGATGACATGTCTCCATTTATCTTGCGAATCTCAGCAGTAATTTCCTCGCAAAATAGTAAAGTTGGATTGGTTGGATCACTATCTGTAACTAGTAGTGAGATGAATTCCTATGGAAGTGGGACAATACAAGGAAGATGAGCTTCATAATTCAGGAAGATCTCAAGATATTCTAAATGTAAGGATCTGTAAGTTGTTACGTTATTTTGCAAAACTTTGTAGAGACGAATAGCTACTCATTGATTTCAAAATTATTTTATTTCAGACCGAAGAGAGCAATGAGTACGGAACCGGCAATAGCATGGTGGTCAGCGACGTGTTCAACACTGCCGGACAAGATCAGCCATCATCTGAACCGTTGTACGACTCGGTAGCCGAAGACATCAATGACCCCACTTATGTGAATTTAAATTTCCTTAAGTCACAACATATGCAGCAGTCAACGATGTTATAAAGTGCATAGAGTCATTCCTTTGACGTGACATGAATCTCATTACTTTTGTATTTTAATTGGTTGTTGCATAACGAATTGGTTGTTCAAAATGTGGTATATGCGTGTGGCTCCTTTCTTCACCTAAATTCTGGTCAGAATCACGGGAGTAGGCAAATTAGAGTATTGAGTCGTTCAACTGTTGCTCACTCAGGAGTTTTCAGATTGAATATTCGTTTTTTCAAAATATCCGTTGCTTTTTCTCTATCTTTGGTTCCAAATCGCCTCCGTACTGCAGCATCCTTCTATTTGCTCACGCTCATCTTATTCCTTCGAGTACGATTTAAGCCTATTTGTTGTGATTTACAGCATGTTCTGTCGATACGTTGGTGCTGCCTGATTGTTCTTTATAAATTTCCAAACTTCCGAGCAGATTTCAAGTTGTATTACTTTTTTAGTGTGTTTGATTTATGGCGTTACGTAGTAAATACATAAGGCAATGAAACTTTGCTCCAATGTCTTCTGTGTTTTGTGGAACTATTACGAAAATACGCTTTTGTCGTTTTATAAATAAATCGATGAAAAAAAGCAATGAAGAAGTTCAAGGACATATGCACAGATCGAAGAACGGCTATACAGAGACTTCCCTCGACGCTGAATGATGTTTCGAAACTGCGACGGGGCAGGAAAAATAGCTAATGAGACCAATTTGACATTTTTCTTATCCGATACCTTCCGTTCTCTTGCTAGTCGTCGAGTGCATGTTCCAGGCACCAGTATTGTCTCCATTGATCCTCGTCGCTTGCAAGAGTAGCTTGAGGGGTTCTGTTTGCTTTAACAGATTAGGAGATTTTTACTCTAATTTCCTCGTGAACATTCTGACCATCGACCCTGCACTCGACCGTTGTGCACACGCTTCCGTAAACCCGAAATCGGCAATTTGGTGTCCATAGCGACACTCCTTTGATAGTCAATGTAGGTTGGACTTTCGGTCAAAACAGAGACAATTTGTAATCAGAAAATTTAGGTCACTAAGTTGGATGGTTCCTCACATATCTCTTGTTTTTCGCGCTCGATTTCGGGCTTGATCATCGTCTTTCGCTGTCCCAAATATCGCTTTATCATTGTGTAGATTAGTCCTCCTTCTAACGTGAGTTAAGTACGATGAACAGAATCTACTGATTAGTATCCGCGTCCGTCTATTGATTATCATTTTTTTATGCTAAGTCTGGTCCCAGTTTTTCGCACCTGCTGCTGTTAGCTGTCATTTGTCTGGTAGACACTTTTGTTGCGAGTGCAATCATTTGGTGAAAAGAATAGAGCTTCAATGATCAAGTTTCACTTTTATGTTATCTTATTCCAATCATCCCATATATCTTGTTCACAGTGTTAATTTTCAAGAAGAATAACGAATGCGCTCATCTTTTCAACTTGCGAGGAACATATGACGTTATGCCTCTCGATGAAAACATGAACAGCGAAGTAAAAAATTGTTGCAGTCTTGGAAAACAGCAAAGAGGAAAGTAAAATTTTCACTGGTCATCAGAGTTGAAGTTAACTGGTCAGAAATTGTTTAATTAGAAGAAAAATTACTACCCTATCATGTGATTAGAGGTGGATGAATTTCACGAGGAATTCAAAGCGTAAGATAGGTAACATGCGTTAATTTAGATACGATGCGATGGCGAATGAAATCTCGTCAATAAATTCCCACTTCGCAGGACGAATATACTGAAAGAAAAAAAATATGGTACGTGTTCTAATGAACTACCCATAGTGCGGAGAAACAAATAACGACAAAAGCGACAGAGATCATAGCATCAATTCATATCGTAGGATATGACTAATATGAAATGCAAGTTTACTGGTACAAAGTAGTGTAGCAGTAAAGAAAGAGATCTCAATCGCAAATCACGATATGACTCACTCTGAAGGCATCTGGAAAGCGCTCCATGATCAGTAAATCATTATATCACATATTAGGCTTTATACCGAGCAGTTTGAAAAGATCTATAAGTAGTACAACGGGTGATAGTAGCGTTTGCTTTTTCAGAGAAGAGAGCACATATATTAATGCTAGGAAAACGATGCTGTTACCCAAAGCATTTTTTAGCATATTATTTGACTCCCTCCTTACAAAAGCTCTAGGTATATTAAAGTATCTTCTGGAATATACTCAAGAACAATAAGTCATTATTCAATAGCTTAACGTCTCCATCAATAATCCATAGTAATAGAATCAAATACATTGCCATATTATACCGTTTTTATGAGTGACGCCTCAAAATATTCGATCACAATGCATATATGCCCACGTAACAACTGTACGCCATGCGATGGACAATCATTCACACTTGACACTGTGAAAGAGCGCCACGATGATTGTTTATCATCGTACGTCGAGGGTACAAAGTTGGTCGTCGACTCCTTCAAAGAGGAGTAGATTCCCGAGGGACTGACTGAACGAAAAGCACCGTACAACTGGCGAGGCTGTAAGGCCGGAACACGTGTCTTGCACTGCATAATTTCTTATAACAGACCTCATAAAAGGCTCAAAATCCACTGTCAGATTATAAATTCCAAGACCGACCAACTATCAACCTCGGTATAGTTTGAATACATGAGTATTTACTTCTACTTAGCCGTTCCGAGGTGTTATTGATATTATTTATTGAATATTAGCAAAGCATACAGCAATACAGTCAGTAATGCAGCATGAATATACAATATTCGAGGTGGCTAACGTTTCGGCGGGTCGCGTTCTTCAGAGCTTAGAAAGATCACTTTGATCAACAATTCACTAAGCCACCTCCATAACCCCAGCAGAAAACATTAGAAATGAATTCTGTATAGCATAATAGAAACTTCATTTCAAAACACTCATCGTTTTGATGTTTGGGTCTACCAGTCATTCATTGAAGACCAGCCACCCCAGGTCAGTGCATCAGTGGGCTGTGCCTAACTCAGGCCGGAAAGATCAGCCTAAGGCATGGTTTGAGGTCACGCGTGATTACGAGGCACTCCTCTTTTCGGTTCATTTTCGGGCATTTGCTTTGTATCCAAAAGGCTTCTAAGGTTTCACGCGCAGTGTTCTTAATTCCTGTGCGAGGATTATGAATCTGACGCCGAACATTACGCCTGCATGTTTTTGGCCCCTATGCGTGCCTAGGGGAGTTTTTAGATCAGAGTTACGCAACCCAACTAGGTACTCATTTACACCGAGGAATAGTGGCCTACCCGTTTCGCCAATGTACTCATCACCCTACGCTCTGTACGCTTTGTCGTCTGCTCAACCCAAGAGGAGATGGACAAATGCTTCCTTGAATTGCTGAACAGTCAATTAGAGTACATAAAGTTTAACCGTGAGAACCGAAAGCAAATTGGCTCCCTTTTTTGAACTTTCAGGTCATCCTATCCAAAACTCCTACAATACAAAATGGTATCGAAAACCAAGCAACAAAAACATCTTGATTCATTACCTATCAGCTCATACTTCACCTATAAAAGCGCACTTCTCAAGAATATGTTCCGAACAGCGACAAATGTGTGCACAGGAAAAGATCACAAGGTAGAATCCTTAAGCTTGGCGCGAAAAGTAGCCATGTATAATGGCGACGATACGGTAAGAGCTTCTCAGCTTAGATTTAGAGGAACTTCTATGCTCCCAAACGACAAATCTGGCAAAGATAAGGTTCCTTTTCTCCTCCCTTTTTATCTCTAACGAAATAAGCACAGCTATTAAACGCCGCCTCAGAAGAGCAGGTTTGGATGATTTGGTAGCAATAGTTGAAATACCCCCAAAAACACTAAAGCGTCAATTACCGTCACTCCGCAACCGACACTATGACCGCCTCTGCGAAACCAATGGCTGCAAAGTTTGTCCGAACTGCAGAGACGGTAACTATATGAGATCGGGTATAATTTACCTAATCTCTTGCGAGGCATGTGGCGATGAGTACATTGGCGAAACGGGTAGACCACTCTTCCTCCGTGTAAAAGAGCGCCTAGTTGGGTTGCGCAACTCTGATCCAAAAACCACTAGGCACGCATAATGCTCGCACAGGAATCAATAACATCTGCGCGTAAAACCTTAGAAGCCTTCCTGGATACATAGCAAAGCCTCACGGCTGGTCTTCAATGAGTAATTGATAGACCCAGACATCAAAACGGTAAATGATTTGAAATGTAGTTTTTACTATGCTATTCAAAATTCATTTTTAACGCTTTCTGCTAGGGTTATGGAGGATTTGGCTTAGATTGTGGATCAATGTGATCTTTCCAGGCTCTAAAGGAGGCGACCCACCGAAACGTTAGCCACCTCGAATATTGCCAGATTATAATCCATTCTCGTTATTATCATCATTGTTTTTCCAGTTTCACAAGTAATCGCGAGTTATATAACTAGGAAAATTTAGTTCTTGAAAAATCATGCTTTCTTTCTCCCAAAAATCATGCATTATTGATATGGGTGTGTCTGACATTTTGGGTTGCACAGAAATCCGTCAAAATGAGAAATACGCAGGAATTGATAGGAGCCTCGAGCAGAGCTCTTAATTGAAAGTTTCAAAGCAGCTAGAACCATTCACTTCAATACAGTCTTCAGAATAATTCAGCATTGTTACCGTTTTGTCAGGAAACTGTAACTGTCAATAATGAAGAAATCTTCTGTGTAACTCTTCTTATATCAAAAACGTAATCCAAGTGACAGGTAAGGAATTGACAAATCTATTTCACAACTCAACTTGCCTTTACTCTACTTCACATACGATGGCAATGGGTTTTCAAAGTGAGTATGTCGTTCAAAAAAAGAAAAAGCGAACGTCGACGAGGTTAATAAACAGAAAACAAAGTGTGGCTGGAAATGAGCCTACCTTCAAATTTAGTTATTCGACGATCAACAATAATAACTTTAGTGCTGACAAAGCGGCTTATAAGAAATCGACTCAGATACTGGATGTTCTACAGTATACTTAATGTAGAGATCCCTATGCTCGCCCGATGCCAGCACAAACTTCCACTCCAAATTATGATCGTTGTTGAGTATAGCTTCGGATTTTCCTCGAATATCGGGAGAAATCACGCACACCTATAAACACAATGCCTATTCATCTTAGTCAAATTCTGTGTTGGAGACGAATAGCATACATTTGACGCAATTTTTATATATTGGTAAACGAAATATTATCATTGTGTAGTGAATACCTTAATCTTCTCATCGACTGATTTTGGAATCTGCTCCCATACAGTCAGCTGCACCGTTTCTGAGACCTTGGAGTTTCTGAGCGACACTATCTGCTCATGAGTTATCAATGTGTTTTTCGACATGAAGCCCACCTGTAATCCATTAAATTCACTATCAAGAAACAGCGGAAAGCTAAATTTCGTGATAGAAAGTAGTTAGACACTTTGGCACTAACCTAAACAATTGCTAGCTCATTTACGACATAGCCATTGCTCTACCGCGGACTTTAGTTTTGCCAATTTGAAACGAAAAACACAGCTTATTATTTATGCATTGCATTCAAGTGATCGACAAGTCTTACAATTAATGCTTCTATCGTACCTAAAATGATTAACAAGAGTCAAAAAAGCTATGGACCTTTCAGTCAACTTTGTTTAGGACTTCGCTCAAAAGTTCAACTTTTCCAAAGTCAATTTCGCTTTACACTAGTTTCAACACTCAAGATGTAATGCCTAAGTTGTGATGAAGAACGCGTTTGTTTCTTAAATTTTGTATTTTAGTTCTATAGTGGTGATCTCCGATTTACTTTCCAATTTCTAGATATATTTCGAACAAAAAAGTGGTCCGTTACGCAGCAATATTGCTACCAATATTTGATGTTCAGTTTCACAACATATATCAAGTACATAGTGGTATGTCAAGTATATATCTCTTTGAGGAGCATGAGAAGTATGTTGCTTTTCAACGCGCGGCATCAAATCACAACCAGTTACTGTAATGGCGGCGTCAAGTCTCGTGGGAACGCAAACAGACAGCCAGACAAGCATGCACAGAGAAATTCGCGTCTCATAGGAGAGCGACGGTGCAGAGCCGCCTGCCTATCAACGCTGGTCCTCAAAAGGATATCAATCTTCATGTACTAAACGCGCAATAAACGACATTGGTTTATCAGAAATACTTGAGAAGTTGGTAGCGTGACAGGCTTATATAAATGGCGATTTAAATTAAGTATCAAAATCCTATTTTACACATCTAGTGCACCTGTGTTTTGGATATGTTTGGGGTTTTACATTCGACTTTGATGGATGAGTCCACACCGAGTGAGCAGCGAAAATGCTCTCCAGGTAGCACAACACCGAGGTGAAACTAAAAACTAGCTTTACGTATATGATGAATAAACGATTTTTTTGTGGTTACCTTGGTTATGAATCCGTTGTTGAGGTATACTGCCAAAGGTCCTGGTGAAAGTGGAAAAGATGTTGTGTTAGTTACTATAGCGGACAAGAAAGCAGAATCACAACGCGAAGGCACACATTCATGGACAAAAATACACGCAAGATCGAACTGAAAAAACTTCAATCATTTTCTCCATTAAAATATGCAATCTCTAAAATTGGTCGCGTTTTTCCCAAGCTCCGAATTAGCGAACCTTGCAGCTTACCTCTCGGAAAAAGCTTTCAAGGCTGTTGCGGTTTGAGGTTACTATTCGGATCGGTGTGAATCTGGGAATTATTTCACATTTTATGACTACTTACTACCAGAACGGCAGTGAAACCTGGGACTGGTTGGTATCTAAGTTGGTTTGAAACGATAGAGTGTTTTTGTGCACAGGTAGCCGTGTAATGGCTGAGCCTTCACTGCAGATGGTATTCTAACGATCAGAAGCCTTTAAGGTCGCAATAATTGGCAGACCAAGAAGAGGCTAAGTGTCCGTCTTAATTAGTTGTGCGGACACCAGCAAATAGTCTGAATGGTATATTGCTGGTCGTGCATATAATATTCCTTACTTTCCTGACGTAACCTTGCAAGAGCTTTTCAGGTCCTCATGTTTTCGTTTCCAAGGAATGGATTTCGGCGACGGGTCCTCGGCCGGGCTTACTAATAGTTGATTAGGAGATGGTGCTAGGCCGAAATCAAAAGCAGAGGTAGGAAAGAAAATCAACCGACAGCTTCCGGATGACGTAGGAGTCGAAATCTTTTAAGCAAAAAGAAGGCTAAGATATTTTGAAAATCACTGTTGACTTAACAGAAATAAAATGCACAATAATGAAAACCTGATTAACCAAGGAAAATGGTTTTATGATGAAACCGTCTCAAAAAGTTCGTAAGGTATGGCAGTGTTACGATTCTAAGAAGAATGATCTGTTTACTAATGAAGAACAAGACTACGTACAGCAACTGAAAAACGGACTTTCCTTTAGCTTCGGCATTGTAAACCTCCATATTCTTTGTTGATTACGCAAAAGCACGTTGTTGGTTTAAGAAACTAATTAATCCGGGTGGCGTTTTGACGTGCTCCTATAAACTGCTCGTAGATTGCTATTTCTGATTGCCATTAAAATGCATTTTGAAGAAAAAGAGCTTATTTACATAAGAGAATTGCTACGAAGTCGCCGAGTTGTGGATCGAAATGTGCAGAAACATCTTCATAGGCCGAACAGTGCTGCGATAAGCTGACTTATTGATGGACCTCGTCTTTGAATGCTCTATGGTATCAGTTTTATCGTCTACTCATTGCTTCACCAAATTACTATATACAAGATTACATCATCTAATTTGATTGTCCGGTGTGGTCCTAAGTAAACAGATGAGCGTGATAGATTATTGCCGCATGGTCGTGATATACTGCTTTGACTTTTGCAGAGCATGAACTCTCCTTTGGAAACGAAATTACCATAACTAGAGCGTATAAACCTGGGCGAATTATAATTTGGTTATGTACCTTTGTCCTCGTAATCTATCTTTGGCGAATACGATGACTAACGTTTTATTGCTGCCTACACTATCTAGAACCGAAGAATCCAGATTGCTCAAAAATAACAAAAATCTTTCGCATGATAAAATGGAAAATTTTATGCAAATTTTTTAGAGCAGAAAAAGATAACCGTAGGCAACTGATGTAATCGCCCGTAGCAGAATTGACACTAAAGTGAACAATATTCTTATAGGAAATGATAGGATTCAGTTCATAAGCAATCAACATCGCCACGCATATCGGCCTGTTAAAGGAAATATCTATATCGTGCGTAAGCAGGAGAGAATATTTTCTGTTAACGTATAAAAAAAGTCTCCACAGCGGAAAGATATAAGATGAAACCTCTTGTTAACAAGAAAAGGTCACACTAGTGTAATGGGACGAACGTTGAATCCTACTAACTTTTCTTGATCTGTAATTTGCCAGAGTAGTTCAAGCACTTGAGTTCCGTGACCCTTATAAGGAAGATAAACGTAGAGGAAAAAGGAAAGCTATAACTGGCACAATAAAAAACTCCTCATACGTTGGCATTCTGGCAAAAAAGTGATCAGAATAGTCAAGGCTTTCTATTCTGCTTTATGAAGGGATCTCAATTGTAAAGCTTTATATATGTATTAGCGTCCTTTTACTTATTTTACGTCGCAGATAAAGAACTGCCATAAACCTACCAGGTGTGTAAAACACTGTACTTTTCCAATCCCGCCAATTACCAACCTGACTCGAGGCTGTTACACTAATTTTTATTCTAGCTATATCTTAGTACTAAGGTGCTCGTCAGAGTCGTGAAAAATCAAACCAGAAGTTTATAACCGATCTTTCTCATGACATAACTTCATAATAGCGACGGATCGAATTAAGTGTAACATTGCAAGAATCAAGCAGCCACACTTGATAGTGCACTTTTTCTGTGCGGTTCCTGATCGTCCTTGCAAGTAAGTTATTTATATAAGCAAGTTTGTAGAAAAAAAAAGCCCTGTAATCAGCACAGCAGCACCGATTCTACTATTCTATGCTGCCAAAAACATCCGAATACGCTCCTTCAAGGTACAAAATGTTTGATTGAGCAATATTATTGAACTACAAGTCCTGTATAGGTATTCTAAACGTCTCGTCATAATGATTTTAGTGAATTTACAATGC
The DNA here is from genome assembly GCA_019055375.1 of Parelaphostrongylus tenuis. Lineage (NCBI taxonomy): Eukaryota > Metazoa > Nematoda > Chromadorea > Rhabditida > Metastrongylidae > Parelaphostrongylus > Parelaphostrongylus tenuis. The sequence goes on from JAHQIW010000433.1 coordinate 74,980, forward strand.
TTTTTCAACTGTTCCACCTGAATATGGAAAACTTTCAGGTTCTCACCGTTGCGATAAGCACTTTGTACTTGAGACCATTACTTGGAATGCTGATCATCCGTGGAACGGGAAAGCACATAGAAACAAGATTCTCGATGCTCTAAATAATTGCTATATTACATACACATTATATATGTATATGTATATATATATTATATATATATATAAATATATACATATAGATGTACACACATGTATATACATGCATGTGCATATAAACAAATACGTGTATATACATATATACATATAAATACATATATATATACATATCCACGGACCTCCCTCTTTGAGGGATCCCGCCCGGTTAGTCGCGAGGGCACGTGGCGCGTCCCCAGGTGGTGGATAGGGGAATAAAACGCGAACCAAAAGCGACCGTGTGCTTCCCAGAGACGCAGGTGGATTCAGGGGACGAGCTCCCTGCTTCTGCAGTGCCGACTTGACAAAACTCTATTTCTACGAGTCAAGTCGGCCAAAAGCCTGCAATCAAGCGGCTGGGAAGTACATGGGAGGCGGTTAGGAGTCGCCTCCAACAAATAAGCTCCTCCCGCTCCTCCGAGAGAGACTGGCAAGCTACTCGTGAGTACCCAGCCCCCACGTTTAGAGCCTGGCAAGCTACACGTTGGGTATCAAAAATGCCAAAAACAGTAACAAATATGGGCCTCATTCCCCTGACCCCGAAAGAGCCCCTGGTACGGCAGCGCCAGGTAGGACGAGTACGGAGAGGCTGCTAAAATCTCAGGGCCGAACTAGGCTGCCAAGATCGAAACGGAGTAAAATGACGATCTGTACCTACAATGCGAGAACCCTTGCTCAACAATCCGCTGTAGAAGATCTGTTGATTCAAGCAAGAAGAATAAGGTACGACGTCATTGGCCTGGCTGAGACGAGAAGGCGCCATCCTTTTCACGCTGTCTATGACACCGGAGAAGAACTGTTCCTTGGAACATGCGATCGCAGAGGTGTCGGTGGCGTTGGCGTCCTCGTCAAATCGAATTTGACCGTGAACATTGATTCGTTCGAACAACTAACAACCCGCATCGGACGATTACGGTTGAAACGATGTGGTTCTATGCCGGCTTTGACCATCTTCGTTGCTTACGCACCAACATCAAGCTATGACGAAGACGAAGTCGAAGCGTTCTATATGGACCTCGAAAAATTCTTCAGAGAAGATCATACATTCTTCAAGGTCATTGTCGGAGATTTTAACGCAAAAATTGGACCTAGAAGAACGTCTGAAGAACGTCACATAGGGACCCACGGACTAGAATGGAATGAACAGGGTGAGAGGCTATCCGAGTTTATCATGACGACCCAAACCATCCATGGTAACTCGCAATTCCAAAAGCCTCTCTCTCAGCGATGGACGTGGGAGTCTCCCAATGGAGAGTACCATAACGAAATAGATCACATCATAGTAAATCGAAGGTTTTGCCTGACCGACGTCGCTGTTGTTCCCAAGTTCTACACGGGATCAGACCATCGCCTCCTTCGCGCAACGTTCCGATTTTCGAGGAGAGGAGAGAAAGCCGCTAAATTCAAACAACGAAGTCCCAGAACTACCATAAACTGGGATGTATTCAAATCATTAGTCGGCTCTTGGGAAGATACCGTTGTCGACAACATCGACGAAGAATACAATCGACTCGTTGAATATCTTCACGTTGGCGCTAAAAAAGCCGAAAGTCCTAAGGTCACGAAGAGACGCTTGTTTCCGCAGACACTCGAGCTGATACGTCAACGTGGAATCGCACGAGCCGCAGGCAACCGAAACCTTACGTCCGAACTTGCGAAACGATGCAGAGAAGCGATAAAAGAAGACCTTAAAGAGAGAAGAGCAGCAGTTATGGCAGAAGCTGCAGAAGCTGGGAAGAGCATTCGCAAAGCCCAACGAGGCTTCGCCAACTATAAGACCAAGATGATTGCACTCCGATACCCTGACGGGACACTTACAGCTTCCAGAAGGGCTATGGAGAAAATCATCCACCAGTACTACTCGGATCTCTTCGCTAGCCATGTTCTCTTGCCGTCATATAAATTGAAAGAGGACGAATATGTCGTTCCACCGGTCCTTCCCTCCGAAATCCGACATGCTATATCGTCGGTGAAAAACAGAACAACACCCGGTCCAGACAGGATTAGACCAGAACACCTGAAGAACCTGCCGCCAGTTCTCATCAACACCCTGGCTCGGCTCTTCACTCGCTACCTGTCAGAATGCAAGGTCCCTATTCAATGGAAAACCAGCAAGACCGTATTGTTGTTCAAAAAGGGAGACCTTCACGACATAGGCAATTATTGCCCAGTCTGCTTGCTGTCCGTTGTTTATAAACTCTTTACTCGAGTCATCCTGAACAGGATTGACAGAACACTGGACGAAGGACAGCCATGCGAACAAGCAGGGTTCAGAAAAGGATTTAGTACCATGGACCACATCCACACGATCACAAGACTCATTGAAGTTTCGCGAGAGTACAAACAACCACTCTGTCTCACTTTCATCGATCTGAAAAAAGCCTTTGATTCAGTGGAAACAGAAGCGGTTATAGAGGCTCTGGATAACCAGGGCGTCCCTACTCGGTACATAATGATCCTTCGTGAGCTTTATAAAGATTTCACGACCAGAATATCTCCATTCTACAACAATATCACAATTGACGTAAGAAGAGGGGTTCGACAAGGCGATACAATATCGCCAAAACTATTCACTGCCACCCTACAAAACGTCATGCGAACATTAGAATGGGACGAAATGGGAGTGAAAATTGACGGTCGACAATTAAACCATCTTCGCTTTGCTGACGATATCGTTCTCATAACACCAAACATCAGCCAAGCGGAACGAATGTTGACTGATTTCGATAACGCCTGTGGAAAGATCGGTCTTCAACTGAATCTAACGAAAACAATGTTCATGAGGAACGGATGGGTTTCTAATGCCCCATTCACGCTCAACGGAACGACAATTTCCGAATGCTCCAGTTACATCTATCTAGGTCGTGAAATCAACATGATGAACGACCTAGCCCCAGAGTTGAGCAGGAGGAAACGAGCGGCTTGGGGAACGTTTAAGAGCATCGAAGATGTAGTGAAGAGGACAAAGAACAGCCGACTCCGTGCCCACCTTTTCGACTCGACAATTATCCCTGCCCTAACGTATGCAGCAGAAACCTGGTCGCTACGTAAGCAGGATGAAAGATCACTTGCCGTTATCGAACGCGCAGTCGAAAGGTCGATGCTAGGAGTGTCTCGTATTTCGCAAATGAGACAAAGGATCCGAACTTCCGACCTACGTCAACGATCGAAAATCAGAGACGCCGTTCTACACGCCAGGATATCGGAAATAAGGTGGGCCGGACACGTGATGCGCTTCAACGACAACCGATGGACGAGAGCCGTTACCGACTGGATTCCTCGGAACGTCAAGCGCTCTAAAGGAAGACCACTGACCCGTTGGTCCGATTTCTTCACGAAAGCGATGGAAGAAAGATATGATGCTCAGCGAATTCCTAGAGCAAGGAGGACCCACTGGGCTACTCTTGCACGCGATAGGGAAAAATGGAAGAGTTGCTGGTACCCGCTCGAGTCACTCGACGATCAACGGGACGACAGGTGATACAGGTGATATATACATATTCAAACTTTATATAAAATTGGGAGGGTAGCATACATGTGTAGCGATACTACTCTCCTCACTGGTCCTGCTCTGCTGTATTGTGTTGTAACGGTGAAGAGCGATAGCGTCGGTCACATCGTTACAGTCGAAAGAGCCGAAACCCATGTCTTCTTCAGATCCTGCATAGATCGGCTTTCGATGAGCCGCCAATGCTTGAAGTTGTCGTTGACTTAAAATTGAACAACTTATCAACATTTTTGTAATCTACTTTGTTTTTCTTTGGCTACACAGAAATGCCCTCTATAGTAGATAATCTAATTCTACTTCTTGTCCTAGAATTAACATAATAAGAAGATGTTTAGACATATAAAGACATGTTCATTAATCGGCAATGTAGATATTTGAGTTATTGATTTATAATTCGAAGATCAAGATAAAGATAAACTTCAACTATTTACAAAGAAATATTATTTCTTGGGTGATTCCCTTGTTTGAGTACAACTTTGTCCACGCATTTATGCTGACCTGGCGTTCATCTCAGCATTCATAATTCATTACGATTTGGTGGTTAAGTTAAAGTAGTATCGTTCTAAAGCTGGGTTGGTGATGCTCAGGTGGCTGTGGTGTGGACCATGTTTCGCTTTCACAATAATGAGCTAGAGGAAATCTTGCATTATGCAGAACAGTACATAGCGCCGATCCAGACCATGGCTTCTATATGATTTTCAAAGAAAGTTCGATCTGATTTCTTCTTCTGTTATTTATCTAATGATTGTCTTCAAAATCAGTGAATATTCTTCTGCACTCTAGAAGTGTTATTTGTAATCAAAGAGCCACTAAAGAAACTAAGCAGCCATTAAGTCCCTATTCATCTCGAAGAGCCGCTCATTTGTATTAATTAATGTTTCTTAGGGCATACTCGAAATTTGTAGTAATTTTACTGCATTGTTCGAAGTGCTACCATGTTTCGTATATACCTAAGAGAATTGAGTGGTGAGCAAAAAATGTGCTTCGGTGGTGTAGTGATAGTAGCACACGTCATCGGTATGGATGAATTGCAAGTTCTATTACATATACGAAACATCATAGCACTGCGAAAAATGCAGTAAAAGTACTAGAAATTTCTGCTATTAGTTATTACAATGGCTGCTCAACTGGGTTTATAAAGCGATGTCGCATACTAGATCAAATCTGTTGAAGATTGGAGGCTGATAGCTAACGTAGAGATGTTGAAGAATGAGAAGTAATGCATGATTGCCATGGTGGTGCAGTGATAGTAGCACGCGTCCCCGTTATAGATGAAACGGCAGTTCGATTCCTGCCTAAGGCCGTGTTTTTGCTCACTACTCAATTCTCTTTGACAGGACACACTCGCTAGAACAGGGATTTTGATGAGAGTTTTTCAAAGTTGTTCCAAAAGACTACGTTGACCTTCTTCATTTCAAACTAGTGACTTCATAATCTATTGTAGTAGAGCGGGGAACAGTTCTAGCGCGATTACGCCTCAACCAACTATCGTGTCCATTCTCCTCAGAATAATATCATGAGAAGAAAATTAATCGTGGTTAGTAATAGTTGGCTAGTGTAATATGTTGCAAAAAATACCGACCATTTGAGTCGGCTCCCAAACAACAAAGCCGAGTGTTTATGTTTCCTTCTTGTCAACAATAGCCAAATTATTTCAGTATTTGGATTCGATATAACGAGTTCAAGGAATTTCAAGTTTCTAGTACTAACTACGTGTAGGGCGGATTATTCAAAAAAAAATTGGTAGTCCCATACTATCACAAACCCGGACAATCCTGAGTCAAGAAACCTTTAAAGTTCATTTCACAACTGATTTTTCAGGAAAAGTAGTAACGCAAGAATTAACAATTTTCTTAATTACTTTTCAAAGTGTTTAGTGTTTCAATAAATTTTGTCTTTTTTGGAGCCTGGAGACTTCAAACTAAGCGCGACTTAGTAAAATTCTCCATAATATGAGCAGAAAAACCATGATGCGTCAGTTTCCACAGCATTGAAAGCAAAATAATCTTCTTACACATTCATCATCTCTAATTGGAAATATTGCTATCAAATAAGGGACTTCTGTCTAAGGTCAGGTGTGATGATGAGGCATTCCTGCCTGCTGATCATTTCTGGAATCATGAAAATTCACCCAACATGCTCCCACAGTCCTACGCGATGCAATTTTAGATTCATGTGAGAGAACGGTGACTTCTATTCTAAAATTTGCTCCATTTTATTTCTCTGTCCTGTGCGCCACCTAGTGGAGTTTTGATTTGATTTTTAACTAGCAACCAGGTGGTTTTTCTATGATAAGGACCCAGAGTGGTCTACTCGCTAAAGATCTAAAGGCGAGCATATCTCTCGCCGAACATAGCTCTTCCTCTGAAGTATTAGTAAACAATCAATAGCATAGTCTATTCTGATGCCAACGATGTGTTTTTATCATGAAAAGAACGTTACTCCAAAACGCTGCAGGTATAATAATTTGGGTTGCTATACGTGAAAAGGTGGCCGTTGGCCACTCGTAATTGACTGACGAAGGCATCCACGTGAATAGCTGCTGACGCGACCATCGATTGATTCCCTAACGTAAAGGTGACTTGTCGAAGCGTATGAACTGTGGAGAAGATCTTCAGTATCACAGTCATTTATCTAATTTGGAGATCACATTCCACATATGTAGCGCGCAATGCGGTAGATTCCTTGAGCTGTACGGTAGATCGCGAGTTAGATCGAGCCTATTGGTGGCCTCCATTGTAATTTTTAAATTCGTTAGGGTGATGATCATTGTAATTTTCAAATTCGTTAGGGTGATGATGCCTTCGAGTCACTGCTGCATACAGTTAGGAAGTTCTGGCCACTTGAGTTCCATCAAAGAGATCATGATGATGATTGATGTCCGAATTCATGGCAAAATAAAAGTATCTGGAGTTTTTCTGTAGCATAGTTATACGCTTTACTTAGTGCTTCCTGATGCCATTGCTTTTTCGATCCGAAGAACGCGTAGAGGAGTACTTCTTCAGCGAAGTATTGCGTCAGCAGTGATGTTTTCGCCACATCCATCGTCACATGAATGGCCCCGGTCGTCCTCTCTAACACATCGAATCCAACTTATTTTACCTGCCGCGCCACAGAGAAACGGTCTTCTTAGGATATAAGCACAGCACTGGCATCCGGAAGCACTACGCTATCTTATAATTACTGAAATTCCAAAGAAAGAGCTCTTTCGGTGAGAAATATGCTCTAGTTTTGCGTGGAGGTCACAGTGTTATAAAAGGGTGCTTTGAAAAACCGGCAAAGTGGGGCCATAGCCTGAAGTCTCAGCTTTCGAATGGTTGCCAACACTCCTATTAAAAGTTCCTCTCCAGCGAATGAGATCGGTTTTTCATTTGTCCTCTCATAATCAAAAGAAACCCATATATATATATATATATATATATATATATATATATATATATATACATTTATACATGGTACCACATACGTCTATGCTATGAAAAAGGCGGGTAGCCGAAACATCAGCCAAACTACCATTACTATCACTTTACCAACCTCGCGTCAACTAATCTAGATGAGTTCTTTCAATTTCCACCTATCTGTTAATAATGCCGAGGTTTATAGCATGTCGGACTTTTGAATTGCTATTGGAAATGCCTATAAAGTGATCTGATCTGGTGGATTAGAAAAATAATTACACTTAAAAACGATTTGTCTAGGAGGGTAAGGTTTTGTCTATACCTCGCTTTGTTTCCAACGAAATAGGCGCACCTATTAAGTGCTGCCTAAAAAGGACCTGTCTACAGAAATCGGTGGCAATGACTGAATTAGCACTGATTTTCTCAGGAACGTGCTAATCGTAGCTGTTCTGTGCGAATCGCATATTTGCATAATCTGTCCTAGAGGCAGATTGATTTGATTGATTGATGATGATTGCATAAGTTTGTGCACAATGTAGTTTAGCTCTTCTAAAGCGTGCAAGTACCACTAGATTAGAGAATCGGGTAGACCATTTGAGGTCCAAAAAAAGAATACCTAGTTTGATAATCCAAAACTAAATCAAATGTTCTACTGGGAGCGATAGGACACAAAAATATAACGGAAAGGCTTTTAGAGTTGAGTCGCCTTCATCGCACAGGCTTAATAATTTCAAAAGTGAACCGTAAGCAGGAATGCCTCGTTAACATTTGTGATCTCATAGAGTGTTTAAGACTTCTATTTTGCTCAAGAGATGTGCTTGGGCAATTCAGCCTGAACTTCATATGGTTGGTCTCCACATATTATACTCTGTGGAAAACGCAAGTAAAGGGGAAGTGTGTGAAGAATTCATTTTGCTTTCAATGCAATTGAAATCTAGGGAAGTGGGTTTTTCTGCTAAGGTTATGAAGGCATTTGACTGATTAGACTGCAGTCAACTCTATTCTTTTTAGGCATTTAGGAGGATAAAACTTTTCAAAACGTTTAGGGGAAGTTGATCTTGATAATTACTAACAGTTTGCTGGATCGTTGAATGATAGCGGAAAGTGTCGCCAATTGAGGTGCACAGCCTCCAACAGACGGGGTTGATGTGGTCAAGACCATATCTGTATCACTCCAATTATCGCCCGTATTCTGCTCGACAATGCCGTAATAGCACAACTGAAAAAGAGAAAGCTGCTGAGTCGTTTGCAGATTGGACGACGAACTACATATTACAAAAAACCTTCGTTGATGGTGTGTTGTTCGCACATTGAGCTCATTTTAGCGGAAAGAAAGCGATTTCTTCTCAATTTTTTCAGTTTTAGAGCCAAAAATGGATGTTTCACACATATGTATTCGTGTATATATATATATATATATATATATATATATATATATATATGCGTTCAATCGACGTTAGATGAAGATTAATTCGTGGCGCACCCTTTAGGGATTCATCAACGCTGAGAGTTCTACCCTTTTTAGCTTTATTCATCGCACAACATTTATCTTGAGCTAATTTCTTGGGTTTCCCTTGCATTTGTGAATTCTTGAAAATCTTTCAACATACCAGGGGTCAGCGGAAATATGCTCATAAGAAATAGACTTTGTAGAGTAACAATGGCGAAGGCCTAGTTCAAAGAAAAAAAGAATTCATGCTTTATGCGCCATACACTAGCATACATAAGTCAAGAAACAGCATTGCTCATAGTCAAACAGTCCGTCTTCACAAATTGTGCGAAACCTACCCATGAAAATGCGCTGATTTAGCTGCTTTGTACACTGCAGTCCCCAGATAAGCCTAGCGGAGACTTCCTCAGGTCTTCACCACATTGGTGGAATGGCCGCTCCTTGTGTATTAGAGGAGGCTACCATATTGCGGTTAGTAGCTATCAACATGGCGGTCATTCCTGTTAGGATTTACTCTTAGTTGATCTTTCTAAGTGAACACATAAGACTCCTTCTCAGCTTGGCCTGCTGGGGGGCTGGGGGTTGAACTTTCCGTTGCACTTCACGGTCCGACACCCAGGAACACCTCTCAGCCATGATAAGGCGAGTCATGTGAAGGGAAGAAATAGTATTTACCAAATTATTTATTAACTTTATACCTGCAAAATTACGTGTCCATAACAAGCAATAAATTAATGAGTTAAGAATGGACAACTGTAATGCGCGAACAAAATTTTACACTCACCTTTACTGTATTCCCATGCCCTCCTTCGGTAGTTTTAAGTGCTCGGATATCGTAAGCCGGTCTCCAACTCGCACAGAACACCTCAAAACACTTCACGGTAAGAATAGGTGTGAGAATGGTCACAATAATGGTAAAACCCCAAAAAACACTAGCGTAGCTATGAACGCGGCGAAATTATTTATCCACAGTTCAAGTCCATATATAGCCCTTTCCAAGGGAAAACACACTGCATTTTGTTATACCTTGCTCATTTACAAGACTTCTACCACTCCTTATCATTATATTACTTGCTTACCATGACGAAATTTATAAAAAATTGTCATCCGCAATGCAAGAGTCTTTAGTGAGTTGTCAACTTCGTAGTTTGCTAAACCTAGTGCAAAAAGGCCTTAGGGGAACGTAAGAATAGGCGATGTTAATTGTGAGCCGAGACTAAAACAATAATCATCTTCCCGACTTGATTAAACACGTTCCGCCATTATTTGCGATCAAGGTTACTATTGTACTAGAACGAAAACGGTGACACAACACGACAATAAGAATTTCGACAAAAAAAAAACCGCAGGAATACCGAAAACTCTCGGTCTTAAAAGTTGCCACCATGACACTAACCTCGCAAGGGCGCTTACCTACCCCTTATGAGAGGGCAACCTAGCTGTCCGACAAAATTCATTTAAATCGTTAACGGCGCCTGTGTAGTACTTAGATCTTAATGGCTCAAAAATGTTATACCCTTGTCAGATTATATTGATTGAGCGAGGTCTATAAAAAGTGGTCAAATGGGAATGTATGATTCATTTTGAAAAACCACAAGCTTGTCTCCCAATCACTACAATGCCAGATTTTTTCCATCTTCTGACTTGTGGCAACATCTTGCTCGAAGTCGATTCCTTCATAGAGAAGTATAGCCTCGTGGGATCGGCTGAGCCGAGGATGGTGCTACTGATGAGTCTTCGTAGGATGAAGCACCTGTATAGCACTTAGATCATTGTAGCTCAGTAACATTACGATACACTTCGGTTATTGCAATCCATTACTCATCCATAGAGAACAATGTCATTCTCCATTATTCAGCAGTCTCTCAGCATCATTCGACAGCTCAAATCTAACAACTCAGATTCAACTGATTTTTGAAAAAGGTCTTCTTTTGTTACTCTGTAGCAGCGATGGGAAAATTGAGTTTCACACTCGATGCGTTTTTGGCTAGACGGAGTTTTTCCCTTAGCCTTTAGTATCATTTGATAGAACAAATCTCGGCGATTTGAACATAGCGCTTGTTCCCTGCAAAGGCCTTTGTGGTGCGCTCTATCAGTAAAAAGGAAATCAAGTTTCACACTCGGTGACAGTCGTTTTTCGGCAGGAAGTATGATTGACTGCATAGATGGAATCTCGCAACATCCGCAACAAACAGCACGTGGTTGCTGGGGTGTATAGATGGCCTTCTAGTAGACTTCTAGCAGTTATTTGTTGGCATAAATTGTAATCCGAAATAAGTTTGGTTTTTAGATTCGCCAATGTGGAAGGAGAAAAGGAAAAGTACATTTTGCACGCACTCATAGGCTTGGAATGCGGAAAGAAAGTTACGCTTTGCACTCAAGGCCTAAGTTGCAAAAACAAAATTGAGTTTCGCACTTCTAGGCTCAGGTTTTCTTAGGCTTGAGATAAGTAGCGGGTTTATTTGGCAAAATGAAAAGGAACTGAGAGGCTCAAGCGATAATGACAAGGTTTTATACACAACTCCCACAAAAAAATCCAGAAATTTCTACGGAACGCAGTGATAACTCTCAAACAACGAGAATACGCAGCATAATGTACGCCGAGTGTGAAACTTAGTTCGATATTTCTTGCTGGAGCACGACAAATAGGCGTTTCTTGGAACAAGCATAATCTCGAAATCGTGAGATTTGAGCTATCGAATGATGACTCGAAAGCTGGAAATAACGGAGATGGTCTTGTTCCCAAAGGGTTAAAATATTGATTGCGAAAATCAATTTGTAACGACTCTGCCTATGATGAAATAACTAGAATTTCATTGAATTTGAGTTCATGTTGGCAAATGATCTCTTGTCAGTGTTTGTGAATGGGAATACTCTGACGTGACAGAACTTCTTTAACTCTATACCTGATAGGAGACAAACAACTCAACGTTAGCTGCCGACTCCATTTCCACCAAGATTGTAATGTTCCTAAAAAGTTGACAGAAAAATTGATTTGCTAGCACAAGTATGCAAGTGATTCACAGCAGAGATGCTGTCATTGAGAAACAAATTACTGCTGATGTATGTCTAGATGTGATTTTGTACGAACGTAAAATAAGTACTTCGTGTGAACCAGTTCTTTAACATCAGGTCTAGGCAGCATCGAATAGGGTTAAAGACACTAACACAATACGTTGCTATTGTCGGAGCATAACAATGACACTGTATACGGTCACAGTGTATTTTTATGTAAAAAATGTCAATTTAGAGAATTGTGCACTGCTGTAATAGCACTTAATCAAAGTCGTTATAAACCGAGGAAAGCGATGGCAGACTATCATCTTCGAAATTTTCACCACTAGTAATTTGAATGCTATGTTTTGGGCTACTGTCTGAAAATGGATTTCGCTGAAGACGTTTACTTGTGCTAAGTCTGAGCGTGTAATTGTTGAAAAACTGCCGATTATCAAATCTATGGAGGTCATAAGGCACGGAATTATTGATAGTTTTTTGTTCAAACTCCCAATGTTTAAGTTCAGTGCAGATCTCACTAACTGCATTAGAACTATCAAATTATGCAAATCTTTGCCCCTAGTATATGAGTTCTTTTTTTTCTCTGTGCAGAAATCCGATGTCTAGAGCCAATGACATATATTTCTTCCATCAATATTGGTTTAGAAGCCGTATTTTGAGAACAAAAGCTAATATAGAAACTTCGCCTACCATGAGTCTATAGTCTCTCCTCTCACCCTCTATGCAACACTTACGTTTGCAACTGCTTTTCTTTCGTTATTACATTTTTGAAAAGGTGAAGCTCAAAACGTTTTCAAAGTTTTGATTCCAAACATGTTTCAATTGGGAACGGACGTTGTATATAAAATTGCATATGCGCGACAAATGCTCTAGAGAAAAGTTCAGTCCACAGTCTACAAAGTTCTGTACTCTTGTAGTTATCTAGTGGTCGAAAAGGTTTCACCAGTTAACAAAAAACCTTCTTCGTCGTGAGAGGATGAGAAATGATGATAGTTCGTATATGGCATGTGCAAAGTTTAACGAACGGCAACCGATCGAAGATCTTTTGAACGTCAGTAAGATGTTTGGAACTCGCAGAATGAGAACTATAAAGGTTTGTATCTTGGAGTTCAGAATACGTTAATTCAAGTAGTGGTGCTTTTCTTCATCCTCTATTGTAGATTGTTCATTTCTTTTCCTACTGAAGAAAACAATGGTGGGAAGTGGTATTGTTGAGGAAGTAGGGTGCTTCTCAATTAATCGTAAATTTGCCTAAGTTGGAAAATAACACTGTTCTTCATTACGTGTGGAACATGTCCTTCAGTAAATTGAATCACTGTAATTCAAATGACCATAGTCACCTTCAGAGACCACTGGAATAAGTAAAGAAGCATTCGTTGTTGAGAGAAACCAGTGTGAATGATTGACGGAATCTATGGTGCACCTTATGAGATGCTTGAATTCGCAGAGGACACTAAGAAGCGCCTTGACAATGACTACTTAGAAGAAAGTGGGAGGCGCTAAGGTCAACTATGAGGACTACAAGGGATGTAAGAGCATGCTGCGGACACTTCTGAATACATGTTCTCGATGCATAAATCGAATTTCGTCTGGAAGAAATAACTGCAAAGGAAAAATCACATGTGTACAGTTCCTTTGCTGAGCAAAATGCACTTTCGATCAATTAAAAAAATAGCTGCTTTGTTGATTACCTAGTGATATCAAGACATCTTTAGCGAAACCTATTGCAGCTCGACAGTTTGTCTCGTGTTCGGTTACACTGAAGTGAATTCCTGATGTTTTTGTCCGAGCGCCAAGATATTTCCCCGTTCTCGCTGTATAAAAGACACGACAGGTTAGTACCGCTTGTCGGTTCAGTCGCCCCATTGCAGCTCGTCCATTACAAATTCTAAGAGACGATTCCGGTCTACATAGGTTTGCCGGCCACTCACTTTTCTAGAATGTCCGACACAGCGAAACTGATTGAAACCGAATCAGTTAAAAGGTTTGCATTATTCGGTGTGACTATCTCAACTGTCGTCACTCTAACAACAATTGTCGTGGTTCCAATGCTTTGCCTTTACATGCAACGTATCCAGTCCGACTTGCAGAATGAAATAAACTTTTGCCGATCGCGAGGCGAAAGCGTCAAAAATGAATATAACAAGGCATGTTCCACATTTCTCTTCGCTGCTTGAAAGTTAGCCATATCTCTCTTTGTTTCCACTCCTAAAGTGAACTCCTATCCCATTTCAGCTAGCTTCTATTCGCCAAACTACGCTAAGCCGTGATAAACGTCAGTATGCAACATGCTGCTCATGCGGAGTCGGTAATCCAGGAGTCCCAGGGCCTCCAGGAACAGATGGTATTCCTGGCCGAGACGGAATTCCCGGAGCTCCTGGTCCACCAGGAGAAGACGCCCCTGAAGGCGTAATAACATTCAAACCAGAAGATTTCTGCTTTGACTGCGCTGCCTCTCCAATAGGGCCGCCAGGTCCACCTGGTCCTCAAGGACCAGATGGATTACCTGGCGCACCAGGTGAACATGGACTACCAGGTCGACCTGGACCGCGGGGGCCACCTGGATCTCCGGGATCGCCTGGAAGCCCAGGTAAAGACGGACAACAAGGTTTGCCCGGTCAGCCTGGTCGAGAACGGACCATACAATCGCCTGCTGGTGAACCTGGACCACCAGGAAGTGCTGGCATGCAGGGACAACCCGGCATTGACGGACTTCGCGGCATGCCAGGTATACCAGGACTTCCCGGACCTCCGGGAGACGATGGACCCGATGGTGAGCCTGGTCAGCCTGGAGAAGAAGGAGAAGCCGGCCAACCAGGATGCGATGGAAAACCAGGATCATGTGACCACTGTCCGCCGCCACGGACTGCGCCAGGATATTAGGCTTTTTGAACAGTGTTCAGAAAAAGCAAAAAAATCATGTAATAGTCCTAAAGTAGTATCTAGCCATCTCATTCAATGTTGAAGTCATGTTTAATTTGTTCTCAAGCAACCTCACATAGAATGCATCATTCTCTTTGTATAATCGCTTAAAAGAAGCAGCACCTCTTCACAGAATCGTATTCATTTCCACAGCGAAGGTGATCGAGTTGTCTTTCGAGAGCCTCAATTTTCTCCGAAAATTGCTCCCATTCACGTTGTTTTGATCTTAATGTCGTCTTCATTCTCGAAACAGTTTCGTCTGCAATTGGTGAAAAGTCTTATGTGGTTAAAAATAAATGTTCTTTTGTATTATCGATTAATTCGGTTTTACTACAAAGATCTGTATTATCGACTAAGCTCCTTTTTTGAATTATATTTTATATTCATTGCATGTGCACAAGAAGCTAAGCCTTACAGAAACTTATTTTTTGCTACAAGTGGTTTACAATAAAACTTCTCCATTAACTACCATAGAAGGCAAGAAAGTTCACAAGGTTGCTCAAGGCATCGTGAGTTGTCAGAAATTCGATTGACGAAGGTCTCCGATTCGATCCTCGACATGTAGTTGATCCAGTAAGGGTGAGTCTATATGAGAACTAGTAGAAGAAAACAAGAAAAAAAGCAGAAATTAATTTCAACCTTCCTGACATATCAGGCAACGAATGCGAAGTCGACGGTGGCGTTACCGATGGACCAGTTGCTATCTGAAGTGGGACACTTAACAACAATCAGTAATATACACTAGATGGCCTTACTGGATGTAGTGATTGCGATGTAGTTACAACTACAAAATTCGATGCCGTTACACTACTCTGAGAGGGCTTCAGTATTTCTTTGGATCCCATTTCTGCTGCATGTTATTTTTCATATTGTGCCGAATGTTTTCGTCGCCCATTTTGACCTTTATCGTTCGTTTTCCTTTGTTGTACAACTTTTGTAAGATATTAGCACTTGATGTGAGAGGTGCCCTTCATCAAAAGGATGAAAAGGATACAGCTCTCGGCAGTTGTCTTCAATTTATAACTTCGCTTAAGGTGACTGAATGCATATCTGGCCTTTACAATGGCTCGCGCTCGGCTCCCGTTGTATCGAGCCAGTGCTGGCCTCCAATGCATATTGGATTGTCGCTGGTCTGATCCCATGCCCTAGGCCCATTAAATCTTCGACCCCTCAGAGGCGGCAATTCGCTATCAGACTGTTCTCGAGGATAAGAATACTGACCTGATACATCGAAAGGCTATATCAAATTGTCGTATAGAAAAAATATGTATTGAATCTTCTCTACAACGAATCTGTTTCACGAAGTCAGTTGCTTAGCGCATCCCTCAAGGATTGATCAACGTCATAGCCTTTTCTCTACTAATCGTTTGCTGTCAGAAAGCAAAAAAGTGCTATGTGAGGCGGTAAAATTATCTTTGTTGTGCTCATTGTTAGTCATCACTTTGATAGATGTAGCTGAGTGATTTGATGCACAGAAACCACTTCAAATCACAATTTTACTCGCTTACCTGTCCGGCGACGCCGTCAAGAACCTCGAGTTGTTTTCGCAGCGAACTCATCTCGTCTTCAATGACATACTTCTCATTTTCAGCAATTATCTTTTCCCGCTCAAGAACGCGAATCTCAAAAACCGAAATTTCGAAGTTCAAAAAGCTCGCAACGAATTCAAATACTTTTTCTGTCTCTTGTTCCGAATCAACTGGTATCTCCTGGTATTGAACCTCTTGAATCAGAACACCTTTTCCATCTACTCGAACCGATTCCCGCTCAATCACTGCAGATACATTCTGAAAAACAGTATTCATGGGTATATCATGTTTGACACAATTGCATTACTGCATATAAAAACAAAAGCTTTCGATTATTCTGTAAATAGCTTTGCTCTGCCATACATTACCTTTTTTCCTATGGAGCGGAATCTAACGATTAATTTTAAATATCAACATAACATTTATGGCAATAGAGCAATTGATTCTCCAAAGATATCTATGTTTAGAAATCTCGCAGAATCATCTACACAAATAAGACTCAAGCATGCGCTATCTTTGTCTAACACGAGATAAATGACCATTTCGACGAAATGAACTAACGCCATGGAATTTGCTGCGTCGGTGAATCCAGTTTGCAGGGAGTGCAATTCATACACAACACGGACTTGAGTCTACTTCAACCCTAACCAAGCTTAGAAAGGCATCCGTCACCAACTTAGTCATATATCATCATATGAAAAGGATACGAAGTTGATATCAAAGCGGACGAAAGCCGCCGAAGAAGTAGCAGCTAAAATTCTGTCAACAGTCAATGACGTTGACAAAAGCAATCATGTGTTATCGATACGGCACGAAAATATTGACCCCTTTGTGAGTTTTCATATCACATAACTCAGTTTACAGTGCAAACGTCACAAGTATGAAAGATAAGTGGGCTCCACAGTGTTTTTACAACTGGATAAAGTCTTCGACTCATTATACAGAAGTTTAAACTATCTAAAATCGACATAATAAATTTTTTGAACGTTTTTTCATTGCACGGACAGTAAGAAGTGAAAATGATAAGGCTGGATTTTGTCTAGCCAGACAAAACGCTCATTTACGACAAGACAAGCCCTCAATGTTCTGCGGTTCGTGTGGAAGCCATAAAAATTCTGAATTTGGATTTTTCTTTTATCAAATGAAGAGTATTAATTACGAAAAAATTTTACTGCGAAAGTAAATAGTAAATAAAATAAGGTATCTCCAATATAGCTGTGATGTTATCAACTGCTCCGTAGCTATAGTGAGAAAGAAATCACGGCCAGTTGTTTTTGAGCAGTATGATCGTAAATATTCTAACCCTTTCACGGTAAAAGTGCATTTAATTTCTACGTAAGGTCCTCTAAAGTGGCTTCTTGAATCCATTTGTTTAGAGCCCTCTGAGTCTCAAGCTATTTTCATTTGTAAATAGGAGAATAGAGCGACAACTTGAAGAAGTAGTTTGCCGTACAAAAACTGTTTACTGATTACTAATTAGTAAATCAGCACTGATTTCAATGCGATGACAAGCCACTCTCTGAACGTTTCGTCGTCAAGTGGTTGATATCCGTTGTTTATCTACGGCGCATAAAATATTCCCTATGTATAACTTTCATACCACAAACGTAACAATTTTTAATCAACGAGATTAACTATTGAAAAGTAAAGAAGCCAATGAGAAGGCTCACTAGAACTAGGAGAATTGTAAAAAAACACCTACGCGCAAGATTAAACAGCTGCTAGACAAAAGCATATTTTTTGAAAAGTAAGAAAAAATAGTCTACCCTAGTTACTCAAGTTACAAAGATGTGAAAAGGTAAAAAAGAAAAGATTACTGTAAAAGTCAAAACAACAGCACTCATATGGGTAGCCACCATATTTATTTTTCTGACGAATAAAAAGTCTTTTGATGAAAGCGCTTTGTGCGCTAAAGAATACTAGGAATGTAAAATACTTGGCCCATTACGGTAAATCCAACCCACATTCGATTTATAGAGTCAAATTTACTTCGCTCGGCTCACTATAGTACAAAGATAATTCGAATTAAAAAATCATGCTAAAATAGTGAAAGGGATTGTCGGCAAAAAAGGGAATCAGTCAGCTTTGCATTTCTAGAGCACCCAAATTCAAATTTTTATTTTACAATATTGACTGAAGATAACAACGAATCAAGTAATAAACAAACGAAAAAAACCAATCGTTGAAAGGAAAGCTCTCGAAACTGCACAGAAAGCACGAAATTTTTTTTGAACTCGATTGTTTCATATACTCATGGAGTATAGCATGCAGAAATAACTTTGAATTCAAGTTGATTCCTTTCAGTTGATGTCACTGCGAGTAGCCTCTGCACTATCGTTATCTTCAAGGGTTTAGCATACTCGAAAGTCCACTACAGCAAACTAACCTCTATTACAATTTCATTGATTCCTTTTGTTAGTTCCACATTCAGCACTCTCCTCACTTCGGCTCTGTCAGAATACACCATGACGTTTTTCGTAGACAGTTCAGCGGCTTCAAAGCGTAACACTGCCTGTGTTGTAGACTCGTGCCATAGCTCCAACATTACCTAAAAAAAGACTCGATTGTCAGCCACAACGGTGATCCGTACTATTAATAGAGCTTTTTTTTACTAAAATATGAAACAAAGGTGGCACATAGTACAGTGATTGCAGGTGCCTGCAATGAATGGTCTTTGGTTCACCCCCGTACCAGACTAACCAACCCTCTCACTTTCTTTCCTCCTTCTCCATCTTTTCATCCTTGGAATGATCACCAGACTTATCTAGAGTTCTTCCTAAAGCGCATACGTTGTCGACCCACAGTGATGAAGACTTTCTAGGCTATAGGAGAACTATATCATCATCCCCGAAGGAACTAATTCGATGGAAAAGGCATGAATAGCATGGTCACAGCGGAAACGACAGAGATTCGTAAATGAAAACCAGTCATATTCATAGTTAGAAACTAGACAAGAATGAAAGCCAAAATTCATAATTAGAGAGAGATTTTTGTCTACTAATAATATTTGGATAGAAAAAAAAATTAGAATAGGATAGAGTCAGGAGAGTACAAAACTGTGAACTGAGAGTTTCAGTACACTAGTGTATCCAACCAATGAACGTAAGACATCAACGAAAACAGCAAGAGGCTTCATTGAACATTCAAAAGCTAAACAGTAATAACCGTAGCGTTTAGCAGTGAAGCAGGACAGGTGACCACATTACAGATTACGATAAAATTTAAAGGCTCATCTTTCGGCGACATGGGACGGCCACTTGATTATTACGTTGGGGGAGGGGACTACTTGTGAAACTATGAGGACAACTCTCCCACTGAATCATTGAATTCCTCATATTAGCAATTTTACTATTGATATGGAAGTTGAGAATAAGTGGTAATGGAAAGCAGTGATAGCGAGCATAAAAATTTGATGGTGATCTTCCTATAGTGGTTCCAAAAAAACTCAATGACATGTAGTTCAGAGTTGTAAGTCTCATAATGTAACTATTGGTAACTCAAATAAAACTCAGGTGTATTTTTCTGTAATAAAAGTGAAGATAAAGATATGTAAATTTTTTTTTGTCTGGAGTTGCGTTAAACCATTATCTTTTTATATATTTAATATATAAGAAATATTTCATATGATGGGTTTTAAGAGGACTTTTTTTGTACACGGAAAACGCCATTTGTGGGAATCTTATCTTGCAGACTTATTGACAAAAAGTAACTGAAATCGCATAATATCGGTATCGCTGAACTGCGCTATTGTAAACATTTTCGTATACAACTTTCCTGTACTTGCTTTAAGACGGAGTTCGCTGTTCCCAGGACAGCTCCATCTTATAGCAAGTATAGACAAGTTGCATACCAAAATGTTCGCAAGGAAATGCGCAATCGAACATTACCAAAATCAAGCAATTTCAGTTACTTCTGGTTAATAACTCTGCAAAGTTTTCGCAAATGGCGTTTTCCGGGAACAGAAGTCGTCATCCTCAAAGTCCTGTAAAAACCGTCATACGAAATATTTTTTATATAAAAACATATGGGCAAGTAGCGTTTCCAACGCACTTTTGAACATAAAAGATTTGCATATCTTAATTGCTGCTAATATTACAGCAAAATAAAGGCCCGGAGTCATGTTTCTTCATCTAATGCAAACTTTCGAAGAGTTTCAATGGTTTTGCTCGTAATAAAATTCATACTAAGAGAAATGTTTTAGTTGAATAACCTATTGACGAGCTTCGACACTTTACCGTTCGAAAACCTCTGAAATCGCATGTTGCACTGTCCTACAAAATATCATTAAATATATATGAAAGTAACAAAATATTCCTGAAACATTGACAAACGTGGAAAATATTTCGTCAGCTTCACGAAAACGGAACATCCAGCCAGTATATTTCAAGCTTTTCAAGAAGCCTGTTAGGACACCTATTTAGTGCATGACACGTGTCCAAGCCTTTCAATCTCATCAGCTCTGCACGGTGCCTTTCGGTTCGTCAGATCGACGGCGACTTCAAGTAGTATTAGAAATGGCAGAAACATGGTATGTTCTTCTTTGCTATACTACTATCCTTGATCTCTACTCGTAGCACACGGAAGATTGGACGTTTTGGAAGAAGCAAGTTTTAGCAGAAGCACGACTTATGCTCTAAGAAATGCAGATTTACGAGTAGTGCATAGAGAGCAACAAATTGATAGCCGGTGCCGTCGCGTGCCAGGTTTTTCAAATTGAGATAAGACGTCAAAAAAATTCCCACTTCTCCGCTTTATCAGTTTTAATATAATCGTGTGTTCAATAACTGGAAAAAGAGACTTGTAGAACATATTGATGAAAAAATCTTGATCGATAGGAAAAAGCAGAATAGACAAAGTTATATCTTTTCCTTTCAAAAGTTAGATGGTTAAAGTCGATGGCGCCACAAATGAAACACAGTGGAAGGAAAGCAGATCTTCTATCAGTCTAGAAACACTTATGTCTTTGGTGAAAACCTTAGCATTCTGGGCGGTCATCGGCTCCGGCCCATATGTATAATTCAAAGTTGTGCGTAATAAAAAGTTTCACACAATTCCTTCATTCTCCTAGGCTAAGCGCTCATCTGCAAATGAGTTAACTATTGAAATCTTCTGTG
Source organism: Parelaphostrongylus tenuis (assembly GCA_019055375.1). NCBI lineage: Eukaryota > Metazoa > Nematoda > Chromadorea > Rhabditida > Metastrongylidae > Parelaphostrongylus > Parelaphostrongylus tenuis. The sequence goes on from JAHQIW010000433.1 coordinate 96,090, forward strand.
AAATCGGCCACAACTCAGCTGGCTGATTCCGAAGTCGTCTATTAGAGTTTGCAAGCGACAAGGGAGGGTGGATTTTTTTTACTGCGGGTTAACCCGAGAATCTATAGAAATTTGCTGCAATGAGATAGGAGGCATGACGGATGTCGCAATTCTCAACGGTTGAAATTTCAACCAGTAAGTTTTATTATAAGCTGATAAGGGTGCATCGTGTAAATGTAAATTAATCATTAATCAGGAAAATAGGTTTCAGGAACAAGTGGTTTTTCAATGAAAGGAAAAACGCAGCAATGATTGTAGAGTTTAGAACAAGCTTTAAAGAGGCCGACGATCGGTGAGTATACAAAATGACCTTTAGCCTTTACAGATTTCTTGATTTGACATGATTCAAACATAATTAATTACTTGGATGGCCGGCCTTCACTGATAGCGCGGGCTCTAGCATGATTTCCATTCGCTGCTCTCGCGCTCAAAGGCCGTTCATAGTGATGGTCTGTTAGAATAGGGTGATGACGGCGATATCAATTCCGTTGTCCTGAACTCGTTGCCATCTGTAGATGCAGAAGGTCGACGTTAGGCACAAGATCTGCTCAGCCCCTATGTGTTCAGCTGAGGGAACGCGTGCTTTTTCTTCGGTTCCACTCCATTGTTTTTTTTTCCGTCCATTTGTCATTAGTTCTTTCTCATTACGTGGCCAGCCCATCTGCGTTTCGGTATAGACATATATTATTTCTAGACACCTTTATATTGGACTGTGTTTTATTGAGACCTCGCTTGTAACAATATATAATCTGGTAACATATTTTAAGCCTTTTATAAGGTCCATTATGGCACCTATGCAATGCTAGACGAACGTTTCGGCCTCCTGATGTCAGCAGAATGTATATTGTTTCAAGGTCCTAAAAAACAGTCGAATTTAAAGATGCTACTCACTTCACCAGCCATGAACAATCAAAAGTCAATCACTGCAATAACAAGACGATCTTATCACTTCACACATAGTGATTCGTTGTCACTGCAGTGTGAAGTGTTCTATTCAACCACGTACAGCGTAGCATGCTCGTCGTCGATTCCTTCATAAGTAGGGTTATATCTCTTTATGAGAGATTAGTTGAAACGATAGGCACCGTGCTACTGATGAGGCCATAAGGCCGAAACGTATGCAGTGCCAATAACAGACCTCATCAAAGGCTTAAAATATGCTATCAAACTGTATATTATTTCTACAAAGCGAAGATTAAATAGGTTTAGAGGATCTGGATTAAGAAATCAGCTACAAATTGTGAGCGCCAATCAAATTTTAAATAACTTCATTCAAGCGCCCAGTGGGTGGTGTGTAGATCTCTTAAGATTGTTGAAGTATCAGCTCACACTTCTGTTGCATAACAGAGCGCTAGGAGGACTGCTGAATCGAGAAGGTAGCACGAAGTTTTGTTGAACCGAGAAGATCCGTTAATCCGTCAATGGCTTACATGACAGGTCCAAATGCTGCCCGTGCTGCTCTACTTCTTCTGCCTATTTCCTCCTTCGTGTTATTCTCGATGTTGATCGAACGTCCAACATACAGGATGTGTCCTTTGATAAGAGACTTTTCTCAATACGTATACCATTTCCGTGCCAATCGACTGACTCCATTATCCATTGAAGTATTGCAATAAACAAGTTTGGAGATAGTATCGGCTTGTCGATTCCCTCTACTTACGCAGTTATGCGGAAAGGTTATGGCAAAGCTGTACTTTTGTGGTACAGTCTCAATAAAAATTAGAAGTTCACACATTGACCGGGTTTACACAGTGGGTCGACGAGCGCTGATGGGAGTACATTTATCTCGACGATGTTAAATGAAAGATCTAGGAAAGCTAAAAGAAGGTTAGCACTGGGAATATATGACACTTCCACTAAATATCGATAGCTTCTACTACGGTTTCGATGTGGCCAATGCAGTGAGATGTGAGCCTTATTTGCTCAGCTATCCGTAGATAGCGCCCCATCCAAGATCGTGATATGCGCACAACGATAAACCAAGTTAACAACTGTGGAGTACTTCTAACAAGCGTACTAGATTGGACAGCAACTCGAATTTCAGAATATTTAGTACAGAGCGGTTTTCATCCAGTGCAAATTTTGTAGGCTCATTACGAAGATTGTGGAACGAAAAAGGCTGAAATAGATTGTTTCCGTTACCAGCTTCATATCATAGCAAAGTGTATTGATGGTCCCATCTTCGTTCATCAGGATGGATATTGGAACATGATAGTCGCAATGATTTTGACGGCGTTTCTTTAGACTAGGTCGCTTTTAAGCTGTTGCCAATAACTTTTTTTGTCGATGTCGGTGTAGATGCCCCTCAAAGATCTTTTACATTTGGCATAATCATTCTTCTTGAACCTGTTACAAAAGAATCGAGCTTCTCTTCCACTTTCCTCTCCTTTATGAGCAACACTTTAGTGTTAATGGAAGTCCTATTTGAGCTTGCTTGAGGAACTACTATTAGTTTGGCACAAGTTCCAAGTCCTTTGACAAGGAGCTTCCTCTCTTTGGTTGCATGTTCCTCCGTCTGCTACTAATATGAGAAAAGAATTTTAATGAGAACATCTTGTGGTAATCAAAATGATTTTTCTTCTTGAACGATTACAGGAGTTCTTTTCCAGTTCGTGACTAAACTTATCTTCGCCCAAAGAGAGCGGTACAGAGGCCGGACAGTGCTAACGTGTCAAAAAGCACCATTTTCTTTTTCGTCTTGAACAATTACAGGTATTCTTTCCCAGCTTGTGACTGAACTAATCTTCGCCCGATTAGAGCGGTGATCAGTTCGCTACAAAATCCGGACATTGCTAGCGTGTCAAAAAGGCACCATTTTCCGCTTGCAAGATTACGATTGATCTCCGTGTAAGTCGCGCCGATAGGAGACTCACATGTCCAGCGACAGTGTTCTCTCTTTCCAAAATATGAAATTCCTTGGAAGAGATGTGATGTGGACAAGAGTCCTACAGGACAGTATCCATTCTCCATTCATTCTCTCATTCCAAATTTCCCCATCATCTTTCCATTCTTGCCGGCTATTCCTAATAGGGCATCGAGACGTTAACCAATGAATTTTTTAGAAGAACTTGTATTGAAAGCGATTTCTTGCACCTTGGTGTAAAACGCGTCCAGATGGCTCTCATCAACTTATATGCTGATGAGTGATAGATGATAATGGTGGCTTTCATCCAGCGTAGACGTTGAAAACGATGAATAGAAAGGCGAGGTGATAGGACTTTGTATGAAGTAACTAAATGGGATAAAAATGTATGCACGACAGAGCCGACGTCTGGGAAATTTCTGAACAGAAACTTTTCCTCACGATCAACAAACGTTCCGTCGGTTGATTGTACTATGCCGCTCTTCGGAGGCTTTTTTTTCGTGGAGCCATCACACGGACTTGATGTGGCCAGCAACGACTTCAAATGTCGATGTTCGAGAAATCTGTGCTGATGCTCAATGGGCAAAAGAATTAGCATTTTTAGTGCTGTCTTGTGGGAGTGCTCGTTTCGTCTATGGCATCTTGTTGATTTCGAGATGTATCGCCTCTCACTGGTGTCCCACTTCATAAACGTAAACGGGAGCACCTAATGTGAGGGGTACTGAGGCACGAACTTTGTTGAATTAGTCTTTATTGTTCCCTGGAACTCCGAAATCAGCCTAGGCGAATCCTTTCTTAAGTGGGTCATACACCAGGCAGTAACCTGTTCTTGAGGTTTGGAGGAATACTTGCCGTTGTTCGACACTAGTTGATACCAAGATGGTTTTCAGAACGAGCTATGATTTACTCTTAGCTGGGTTTGTGGGTGGAAATATCACTCTTTCTCAGCCTGGTTGTCCATGCTGAGGAACGAACCGTCCGCTGTACAACGCAGTCCGGCTCCCAGGGATACCTTCCAGCCACTAAGGGCGGTAAATCTTTAGGTGGAAAGTTGACATTGACAACCAACCATATGGCTTCGTTTAAGACTATTGTAATTCTAAATTCTGTATATTACAACCTGTACTGTGGGAAATTCATTGCCTTTTTTGCTGAAGAAAACTATGAATTTCCAACAGACATTTTGATGATTAGTTAGCTCCTCCATAATTAACGAAAACTCTAAAATGAATTGTTGCTCTTGTGAGAGCATTTTCAAAGTTCGAAATGAGGAACTTAGGCATCGTGGGAATCACAGGATGCACTTGCTGGTATTCTTACAGTTTTTCGTCGCGCTGTGTTGTACTGCTATTGGACTAGTAACCTGTCAGTTAATGCCCGAATAGTTGGCCTCATGTTTCTGCAAGATCGTCCGAGCAGTCACCTTTTGAGGTTGTACATCACTTTCCAACAAATGAAACAGTTACCATTGATTTTCATGCTACCCGATCTTTATTGGAGAGCAGTTTCATCGTATCACAGTGGGCTAAGTCATTGTTCACGACATTTCGGCCAAGCCAGTTTCGAAACAAATCACAATGACTATTAGACCGCAGAAGAAATGATGTCTCTACGGTACTAAACGGTGAATATAATTATTTATTTTACTGCGAGTTAGTTACCCAAGGATGTTCTCTTACGTCATGAGGACGGTTCTCATGACGGACATGAAGACTAAATCATTCATCTAATAGAAATAATGTAAGACTCGTCGACTATTTTACTCTTGGGATTACGCTGCGACGTAGGAAGCACAGTGCTTAGTGATCATTTGGAGTAAAGGTACGGTCGCTCATTTCACTCCTAAGCTGGACTACTTAGACTCCCGTCATTTTCAGATCAGTAAATGAGTTCCAAAACTGTCTTGAAAAGGCTTTACTCCGAAACCACACGTAATCTGAAGGTATTTGTTTATGACGGTCACAAGAAACAATGAAACGAAGAAGTGTTGCTGTGAAGATAGATCAGATAATGAAACCAATGAAGATACCCACCTCAGAAAACAGGCAGTAAGGATTTTACTCATGTTCAGCAGTGCGCTGGGAATTTGCGAGCGATTCAATGTTGTGAAATTCAGGAACTCCGGAGAGGAGGTGTTGCTCACTGTCACGACATATGCGCTGTTTTCTGTGAATTCGGATGTAATAGTTCTTAGAGTCTCACGAATCTCGAAAATCGTAAGTGGCTCGCCATTTTCGGATTGTATTTCAACGAGAAAAATAGCAAATATTCTTTCAAATGTCTGAACTGACAACATGAGATATGTGCAAGACTGTCATGCGTCCACATATCCGAGTTGAACGGACAATCAATCGTATTTTCCTACTGCTTATCGTCAGTATTTAGAGCGGCTCTTGATTTGCATGTGATCATACGAGAGTATAGAACGACTGATCATTTTGTCATGTCTCGGTTTGGCTACTGTAAAACACTTTTTTCAGTCTTCGAAATTGGACCAGGAGGACAGAACGAAGACATCAAATACATAAGGAGGGCAGATCAGATGACTACAAATTGACTGAGGCGCATAACAATTATAATATATGTGATACTCTCCGACCTTCTGCGTACCTTTTTCAGTCAAATCCTGTGCATAAATTAGGCAGTTAGTATACTGACACAAGCATGAAGGGAGTTCGAGAGAACAACAATAACCAACAAATACATTCAATTTATTGCGAGAAGTACAATAGATGTAACAAAGACAGTAGCTCATTAGACCTCAACAAAACAAAGGTAAGCGTATCGTTTACAAACTTGATATGACAACATCCAGATCCGCATTCGAGACTCGTTTCGAATACTCCAACTTGACGACCTTGAAAACGACGAATAAGATCAACTGACCAACCTTTATCCAAAAATTTGGACCACTGGTCTTGATAGACTTGATCTCCTCTCACGTAAATGAGTATTCAGTAATTTCAAAGATATTGAGAAAATAACTTCATAAAATTTCCTGATGGAAAGTCTTAAAAAGGGGAAAAGGGATACTAGAAAAATTTCAATCGTTATCAAATCCATAATGTAAATGTAGATGACTTTTCCTATGAGAAATACGACTCCTTTTTACAACGGTTCCTACAACTATACTAAACCAAGTTAAAGCCTCAAATCCACGCACCTTTGCTGTCTTTCACCGGCTTTATAACAACAACTTCTACATTGGCACTATTCAATTTTTCTTCCATAACTTGCTTCAGAATTGCCAGAGCAACTTTCAAAGCTTCCTTCAGCGTCATGTTCTAAAAAACCCATCAAAACAATTTCATATGAGCAGTAAATGCAAAGACAAACTGGGATAGATCATACGTCATGATACTGTTCCTTGAGATTCTGTTCTGCGCCATCGCTTGCAGCACCAATTGACTAAAAAAAACGATTCGATGAGATCTGATTTATAAAGATGATTGAGGTGCACTAATAGACTCAAAGGTTGCACTAAAAAGTTAACTCCACTAACCTTTGCTTTACAATCAATGAATGTGCCTGAAGGGTCTAGGTGAAAAAGTTTCGCGCCTTCCTGATCCACTCCGGCAAACAACATTGCAACACCGAACGGGCGTGACATAGAGGCCTGAATAAAGGATAAAGTGTTCAATTTTGATCAAAATCTGAGCCATCTATTCAACTTCATCTAGCATTACAGAGGTCACTAGTACATGTCTCGTCTACGCAGTAACTTTCAGCAGCTCGCCGATGCGACTGTTATGCTGCACTTACCCGTTATAGCAACTGAATGAAAAAGTAGGGGTGGAGTGGTAAGGTATGTTAAGAGGAAGCAAGGCGCTAGATCAATATCCTTGCCGAATACTCTCCTGCAACACCCGGGTATGCCTTAGCCTGGCCATCTCCATGATTACAAGAAGATTCGTCTCGACGAGCATTTTACCAAATTCAGAGGTCCTCAAGCAGTAGCCGAAGCAACACGTGAATTGCTCAAAGACCTTGGTGGAGAACGAATTCGAGGGAACGTATAGATTGCAGGAAGTTCTGCGATTCGCACAATAAAATGTGATAACGTGAAAAAATGTGAGTAATATATGCCTGATGTAAAAACTGAAATTGATAACGAAAAGTATTTGATGTCTACTTTTTTATGAGGAGATTTTGGCATGAAGCACACGATGTGGGCAAATTTAATGACAACACCGACCTTCACATCATCGTCGCCAAACTGAAGTGCAAGGTTAGCGACCGACTGCGTGACATCTTCGATACGAATCTTTCGATTATAAGTGAACCAGAAATTCTGTGCCTCGATCTGAGCACGTTCGACCAGTGTGCGTGAGTCGGCTATCAGGCCAGCGAATGTGATACCTGCAACGATATATGCGGATTTAGCACTGATCAGCCTGTTACGATAGAGATTGTGATAGAATAGTTGAGAAAAACATGGAAAAAGGGTGAAGCATTCGAAGTAGATCAATCTTTGAGGGATGCATCCAACTTCATCAGCCATCGACAGAGGTGCTTGTGTCCTTTATAACGACTCGTTGTTCTCCACCCTAGCCAAATCAGTGATGTTATCCTCCTCGATAAGTCTGGGACCGAATTCCCGCCTCTTCAACATGAGAAGCTTGGTGGACCATGGGTGCGGCATTAAATTATGGACATGTGCGACGCAGAGGACCTCTAACCACTGCGCAATCGTGCCTCAGAGAATATGAGTAGCAACGGAAGTTCTAGATCACTTTAGAACAACATTACCCCGCATTCAACCCCCCTCACCCTCTGTACCGCTCCCCCTTCGATGACTTACACTGAAACAAGCCTCTTACGACCATCCTCATTATCTAACAGAATCAATCCCTAATCCACCTCCGTTTCGTTCCCTTTGCAGCGCTTAGTCACACGACATCTTAGGGATATCTCCAAAGGGATAGAGCTACAACATATCACTTCGCAACTTGTTCATATTGGTACATTGACACTCTATTATCCATCGCATAAGTTTTCCATCATGTGGAACCCAATACTTCTAACAATCAATCGTTCTTTTCGTCTTCTTTTGCAACGACGCAGAATATTGCTTGAGCGCGTCTCCTTGCAATCTTGAGGACACCTAGCTGTAGCGTTCTATAGGGTGCTCGTTGTTGACTGCCGGAGAGTGTTGGAAGAAAGGGCTCCACGCCCGCCTCGACGAGCATCACAACCTATCGCCCATGGCGCCCCCTTGTTTATATTATTTGTCAACGATTACGCCACCATGACCTCCACTCCCTCTCGAAATCCTACCGCCCTCTGCTGAAATTTCCAAAAATTCCTCTTTCTTAAACGTTCCCTAAACGACCTACTTATCTAAAAAATAAACAAATGAACGAAGCGATTGAACGATTCAGTTGGTCACAAAGGTTAACACCAACCTACATGATCGTCAACTTTGCTAATCTTTTCGATCGCATCGTTGACCATCAACTTCGATGTTGATCGTTTTTTCGGCTGCGAGAAGTACTCCTTCCTTCGTGCGGATTCCGATACTCGTGGAACCAAGCTTAAATCATGAACAAAAAAAAAACTGATTCGTAAACATGAACAAGTGTCTTATAGCATGCATATGTGACCTCTTTCAACTCTTTTTACTGATTTTTGCAGTGTTATGATGTTACGGTACTTGTCCATTATGAGGCTACAAATGAAAACCGACCTCATCCGCTGCACAGGAACTTTTCATGGATGTGTTAGCAATAATTCGAAAGCTAAGACTTCTGGCTACATCCCTACGTCGCCGGTTTCCGAAAAGACCTTTTTATAACGCTGTAAAATCCACACAAAACTGTGTCTAAGACATGCATATTTCTCGCGGACAGAGCTCTTTCTTTGGACTATTAGCAATCATTCGCTAGAGTATGTTTCAGCAATTCCAACGCTACCTTACTTTTGAAAAGACCGTTTCTCTGCAATGCAACAGAGAAAATAAGTTGAATTCACATACGCGAGCACACGGTCCTTTGGCCAATTCACGTTCCGCTGGCTAAGGCGACACATGCGCCGACGCGATCATCATCGATTCTTGGACATATGTACAGAAGGGAAGGATCGCACCAGCAGCTCACGTGGTTGCCTCACCCAGTGGCACGTGAACTGGCCAAAGACCCTATTAATCGGTATGTGAATTCAACTATCTTCCGTGCTGCATTGCAGAAAAACGGTCTTTCCTAAAAATAAGCACAACGTTGGGATCAGGAACCATTACGCTATCGCATGTTTGATAACAGCCCAAAGAAAGAGCTTTATCCGGCGAGAAACATGCGCGCTTGAAACGCACGGAATTTCCTTCTCTAACAACATGAAAAAAGGTTTTTCGAAAGCCGGCCACATGGCGAGGATCCTTCTGATTGAGAGGGAACAATTGAAAAACCGATCTCATTCGCTGGAGAGGAACTTTTCAGAGGAGTGTTAGTTACGATTCCAAAGCCGAGTATTGGGGCTGCAGCCCCACGCCGCCGGTTTTTCAAAACCATCTACAACGCTGTAACATTGAAAATAAAACCTTGTTTCATAAAACCACGTGTTTTTTTCGCTTATCTCGCTTACATATCGCTGGACAAAACTCCTTCCTTAAAGTGCTAGGAGTCAAACTATAGAAGAAACTTCAAAAAACTCTAAAGTGTTTGCTTTCCAAAAGCTCTTTGATCTTTTGACTTCCTCTGGTCACTGATTTTTGCCTTACACCTCGCCGGGCAAAGCTCTTTCTATAGATTATTAGTAATCACCTGGAAGCGTAATGTTTCCTGATTCTAACAATGCTCTTATTTTCTCGAAAAAAGAATTAGTAGAGGAATTAAGATTGAGTTTTACATTTTCAGCGACGCTCTTTTACAAGGGTGTCCCACAAGACGAGGGCGTAGCAAGGGCGGGTGAGGTGGAACGATCGATAATTTTTATTCAATTAAGAATTTTTTTCTCCGTTTGAAAGAAACTCAAGATAAAACCATTGACTGAGATACTACGAAAGTTTCTCTATACATTGACAAGCTTTTCGCCTTCCAGTGAATTGCACGCTTAATAAGATGAAGGCGAAAGGCGACAAAGGGGTGCTTTGGAAACCGGGAATGCGGGGCTGTAGCCTCGAGTCTCAGCTTTCGAATGGTCACTAACACTCCTATGGAAACTTCCACTCCAGCGAATGAGATCGGATTTTCATTTGCCGGCTCATAATGGACAAGTACCTACACTGCAAATATACATCTGAGAAAATTAAAAGGCATAAAAATATCTAAAAGAATTGAGTGGTCAGCAAAAACGCGGCCTCAGGCGGGAATCGAACCCGCGTTTCATCCTATACGGGGACGCGTGCTCTAACCACTACACCACCTAGGCACATTTGCCCGACCACTCATTATTCAACATCTCAATGTTAGCTGTCAGCCACCTGTCAAGCTTATGAAGCGAAATCGCATACCCGATCAAACCTGTCAAAGTGCATTGAAAAATACTATTGATTCCGAGTATGAAAATGTTCGACACGAGGTGGAGTTGAACCCAACCCAGTTTCACCCACACCGTGGGCGCATCCTACCACTACACCACAGTGATCACCATTCTGTCACAACTTTTCCTACGCCGCCTTATAGCGACGGAAGATTGTTGGCACAGCAGCAGCCTCGGTCGTGCAGTGGTAGCATGCGCTCCCGGTATGGGTAAAAATGGGTTCGGGTTCATGTCCCGCTTCGGGTCGGAACTTTTCGACACCACTCAACTTTGTTGGATCCAAGGGTGACCGTCGGGACGGTGTTGAGTCTACATCTGTTCAGTATGAAGAAAAGCCAAATGGGAAGGGCCACCAACCTTGACAGCTTCGATGGCGTATTCCACTTGGAAGAGGCGACCTTCTGGTGAGAATGTGTTCACTCCACGGTCGTACTCACTTCGCGTAAGGAACATGGTGGCCCTGAAAAGCTGAATAGTCATCCCGGGAAGGGCAGCTTTCCTCTAACATCGACGTCATCAATCAATATGGCTCCTTCCATGATCTAGCGGACGTCTGAAGATCGGTCAGCTCTTATAGGGAATGCCTAATGGCTCTGAAAATGAGACGAAGACGTCGAAACGCTGGCCAAATAGAACTCTCCTCGTGGGAGCCGCAGAACACCTCTAACCACTGCGCCATACGCGCATAGTCGATTTATAGACCAATAGAATTACAAGATACGAGTCAAACCAAGTGAATAAGAGAATCTCAAAGGAACTGGCCGGACGTGGCAAGTGCTTAAATAAAATGATGATTGAAAAGCACTGGTTGTTCCTTTACAGAAAGTTGACGAATACCGTATCCCAAAAATATAAGAAAAAGTGTTTTAATAGCCGAAATTTGAACCGAGTCGGGAAAACTTCGTTGTTTTGTTTATTTTCCAATTCAGTCTCAACTTATCCCTTTGGGGACGGCAACTGATCGATCGCGCGGCGAAACTCGTAAGAGGCACGCGATTTCCGTGTTTTAATTAAGATTTTTCTTCCATTTTGCAAGAAAAACCTTAGGTTTTTTCGTGATACTCTGATACTCCATGATTTTATCTACATGATCATATTTTTTTCATGCCTATATAACTTTTCTTTACCATAAAAAATCTTGGGTGCGAAACGTGATCTTCTTTTCGCTCTTACAGCGTTCTATGATAGTTTTTCCAGAAACCAATTAAGTGTCGAAATCCTCGAAGTTTAAATATTTGAATAATAAAGCTCAACTAGTAATGAAAGGATCTATTGAAATCTGAGCGTGGTCTAAGCAAAGCACTCGAAATAAAGGTATAATTATTATAAAAGTACCAGCCAAAGAGCACTCGAGTGCGCAACACTCTGTGTTAGGTGAAAATTTCACTTGACATAGGGTGTAAAACGTTCGTCTTCGATGACTCTCTATAAAGAGTGTAAGGCTCCCGAGAGAACTGACTATAAAAAGATCGACAGACGACAGGTTCTGCCCGGCTGGTGAGTCTGTAAGGACGAAACACGTCTATCGGGCTGTACAAGAGCCCTTTCCAGACCACATGACAAGTTGGCTCAAATAATAATGAAAGGATTATTGAAATTTGAGCGTGGTCTAAACAAAGTACTTGAAATAAAGGTATCTGGAAAGAGTTTGCCGAAGAGCCATTCCGCAAATCCCAGCCGAGCAAATAAAGTAAACTGAGTGCGAAACATAATTTTATTTCCACTCCTACAACGTGTTGAAAAAGATTTTTCCAGAAAACCGACATATTACAGAAGAAGAAAACTCCTTTAAATTGCTTTTTTTTGTAGCTTAGTCTTAATTTTATAAGCCAGACTCTTGATTTGGTCCTTTATCACAGTTTACTTTTGAATTCCGTCACTTCTTGCATCCCATTCGTATCCGACCCTTTATCTTCCACAGCGATATTCAGTCATACGTTTCGTTTTGAGTGTTTGAGAGACCTTGCTGAGAACAATATAATCTCTATCCGTGGCCAAATGGTTACGATGATTGTCGCGGCGCACGTCTAGTCGAGCTCCATCCCCCAACTCTCTTCGGCAGTCAACAAAAACGCCATATGGAACGCCTTAGCAAGGCTATACTCGAGATTGCGAGGAGACTTGCTCGGCCAATATCTATGCCGTTCATGAAGAAGACGAAAAACGAATTGAATGCTAGAAGTACTGGGATCCGCTCCGCACTGTGAAAGTAACAGTATGAGGACGGATCAATAAAATGCCACTGAGATATTGTAAGCCATGCATGAGGTCTGTTTGGACACGTACACAGTGCAATGCACGTGTTTTGGCCTTGAGCAGCCTCGTCAGTTGCATGGTGCTTTTCGCTTCACTCAGTTCCTTACCGGGAGATATTCCTCATATGAAAAGCTCAAAATATGTTATCAGATCATGTCGTTTTGAGCGTGGTCTCATGGAACACTCGAAATAAGAAGTACGACAGCGTCGGTGGTGCAACGGTTAGCCTACGTTCCCGGAAAGAGTGAGGTCTGGGTTCGAATTCCGGCTGACGCAAATGTTTTTGCACAGCACTCCACATTATTGGGTATATTAAGAGTATGACAGTCATATCTGATAACTGTTTCTGAGTCAATATGTCATGTGGCCTGTTACGGGCAGTTATACAGTGCAAAACACGTGTTTCGGCCTTGAGAACCCTCATCAGTTGGTCAATACTTTTCGCTCAAGAATAGGTATGGGTCAAAAAATAACTATCAGGTATATTGAAATTTGAGTGTGATCTTGAGAAAACACTCGAAACGAACGGTATAATATTCCAAAAATGCCCAGCCAAGAGCAATCGAGTGTAGAACACTGCCCGTTCGGTGATTTTGTCACTTAACGGCGCGTGTAAATATTTCGACGTCGGTTCCTCCTAGCGGGGATAGCTTTGTATAGTGCCATTAAAGACCTTATAAAAGGCTTACATATTGACTGTGCGCAGGCATTTGGCGTGTTGATCCGACTGCTGCTTGAGGATTTTGTCTTCTTCATGAAGATTCGTAGACTACTGGTCCAAACGTGGTCGCAAGGGCGTGTTGAGAGAAGAGATCGAGCCATCGTCTTGCCCATCACCCTGTTTCTTGATGAACTGCATTGCCAACCACTGCGCTGCTCCTCACCAAGTCAATTATTTTTGTGGTCCAGTTTAGTTTCATGTTCAAAACGCCCTGTTCTTTCCAATATATATATATGTATATATATATATATTCATATATATATTTATATATACACATGTATATGGATGTATATACATGTGTACATTAATGTATATATATATATATATATATACATTATGTTTATATATATGTATATATATATACATATATATATATATATATATTAAGTCTCCAACTAGGTTTTCGAACTTGATCCAGAAATTCAAATATCATTTTTTCAAGTAATCGAAGCTGTCAAATAACAATAAATGAACTATTCTCCGTCTGCCTGGATGCTATTATGGCAACGCTTTGGCAACAAATCAATTCCACGCTCATAAAACTCATTATTCTTCGCTGCAGTCAATTCTCGAGGTAAATGATTTATGTCTCGAGACTTCTTATTGTCCAACGAGTGCTCCAATGATCTGAAGAGATGAAAATCGGACGGATACAGATCTGGCGAATACGGCGGATGATCCAAGTGACCCAAGCCCAAATCGGTCAACTTCTTTGTTTCCTTGGCAACATGTGGCTTTGCATTGTCTTGAAGCAAAATGACTTGGCGACGGCGGTTACGTGGAATTGCTTGATTGCAACGGTCCAGTTGCTGACAATATCGCAATGTTGACATTGACAATGTATTGACGCTGACATTGCTCACAATGTAAGCCATTCATACGCCGCAGTTCTACCCACAACTTGGCGGTTCAACCTTTGCACGATTAATGTCGTCAAATGCAGTTTGAAAATTGTGCCCCAACTGAAACTCGTAAAGGAGTAAGTTGCGAATTAATTCACGTGACGGCTCCTTAGTTGGACAAGTATACCAAATGATGCGCAACAAAATTCTGCACAAAACAGGTAAAGAAAAAATTTGTCTTTATGGGGATTTTTTTGTGAATCAGTTCGGAAACTTGGTTGGAGACCTAAAATAATTATGTATATATATATATATATATATATATACATGTACATGTATATACGTGCATATATTCATAAGTATGTATATATACATATATATGTATACGTAGAGCATCTCAACTTCAGTGTCTCCATGTTATTCGGAGGTCTAGCAGAGTAAAGCCTGAAGGTTCTTTTTGGATTGGCAGGGTACAAAAGGAAAAGCGAAAAGCGAATGCGCTGGAAAGGAACTTTACACAGGATTGTTAGTAACCATTCGAAATCTGACATTTGAGGCTAAATCCGCACTTTGCCTTTTTCCAATAACCCCTTTTCAACGCTGTAACATCCAAATCAAAAATTATGTATTACACTCGCTTTCGCTCTCACTCTTATCACGCATATAATTGCGGGAAGCCGAAAAGTATATCAATGTGTAGAAAATTTTTCTTAGTATCCTAGCCAATCGTTTTATCCGAAGTTTCTCTAAGCGGAGGAAAAGGTCGTCCCTCCTCGCCCCACCCTGCCACGGCCCTCGCCTTGTCGAGAAGCCGGTGAACATCGTTGCGAGAAATGTAAAACTCGACCATATATTCCCTGCTACACCATATATTCAGAAAATAAGCAGTCACTAAAAAAAGGGGACATTACGCTATCAGATGATTATTAATAGTCTACAGAAAGAGCTCTGTCCGGTGAGGTTCAAGGTGCTAATCAAAATGTCAGGAGGGCTTCTGGAAAAAGAATATATTTTTTAGTTCCTTGAAGCTTGTGTTATCGTTTGAGTACGAACACTCTGGAAGGAGTTTTGTCTAGCAAAGTATAAGCGAGATAAAAGAAAAAGAACACGTGTTTTAAGGAACATGAGTTTATTTTGAATGCTACGACGTTATAAAGGGACGTATTGAAAAATTGGTGACGTGGAGCTATAGCCGTAAGTCTCAGCTTTCGAATGGTTACTTCCTCCTTGAAAATGTCCTCTACAGGGAATGAGATCGCTTTTTTATTTGTTCATTCCTAATTGGAAAGAACCTAGAATTTTATTTATTAACCGCTTTCAGCGGTGATATGGTGTTACATACATATCCGATGTTGTTGAGTGTTGTGCAAAACTTTAAACAACGGACAGGATTCGAACCCGTACTTCATCTTTTCCGAAGGCGCGTGCTAACCATGCCACTATCGGCGCTCGTTTTGTCGTCCACTGCGATACAATCGCATCGATCTGTCAGCAGCCAACCGTCAACACCCTCGGAAAGGACGACGCTCGGGCTCAAATCTCGCCCGACATTCAAAATTTTGCATATCACTCAACAATATCGATTCTGTACATATTCGTGTTTGACCCTGTGTTTGGGCGCATCTACAAACATTCAAGAAAGTATATAATCCTGAAGCAACCCGTTTTTATCCATGCTTCTAGTTCTTTTGCCTTATTTGATTACGCTTTCGACTAGTAGGCTCTTACATCTCGGTTACTTTCTCATTAAGGTAAAGGGCGCTTGGAGATGTGCTGGTGCGAATGACAACGCAGCGACGGACGACTGCGAACTTTCATGTTTGGCACGCGTATAGAACGGATGTAAGTGTAAGTTGAAGATCGGGACCAAAATAATTTAACCCTTTGACGACCATCGTTGATATTTCGTCGACGTCGCGCCGTCGCTTGCGCGGCAGCAGTACGCAGGCGGCATTTGCATGTATATGCATGCGTGTTTGACTGCCTGCCTGCTTTACCACGGGACGCGCGACGCTGCCGTAACAGTAGCTGAGTGAAATTTGACGTCGCGAGGCTCTGTACAAAACGTACCGTATGGTCTTTTGAGAGATGGTCTGATGGCGATGATGTACTGTGTACTATGTAAAACCCGTTGAAGAGTGGTTACTAACAGCTGCGATGCCTTATATGGCGGAAAGTGTGATAGCGAAGCGGTGGCCTCAAAGGTGTAGTGGTGAAACGCGCCACCGGTATGGGTGAAAAGCGGGTTCAACTCCAGCCTGTAGTCAGTTGTTCTGCATATCAGTCGAAGGTTTTATATTTATGTGATAAAGACTGTGCAAAAAACACATCAAGGAATCTCACAATCCTTCGTTGATAGAGTTCAGTTCCTGCTGGTATGCACTCACCAGCGTTATCAAACGTATCGTCCGTCTATGTCACCACTAAGAGAATTGAGTGATGAGCAAAAATCCGACCTCAGACGGGGGTTGAACCCGCGTTTCATCCATCGGTGACGGGGATAGGAACGGGAGTTATGTAACTACAATGGCTGTCAGCCAAACTGGGTTGATAGAGCGATACTGCTTACTCGATCGAACTTGGTAATGGTTGTTGGCTGATAGCTATGTTGGAAAGATACTGAAGAATAAGTTATGAGTAAGCGGTGGCCTCGGCGGTGTAGTGGTAGCACGCGTCCCCGGTATGGATGAAACGCGGGTTCAACTACCGTCTGAGGTCGAGTTTTTGCTTACCACTCAGCTCTCATAGGAATAATCGTCCAACATTATAACGCTAAGAATAAGCAATAAACACATAAGAAATCTTGGAATTTCGTTGTCACTTTTTTACATGCGGCAGAACTGATACGGAACAAGTAGCTCAGAAGCTGACCCTTTTCAATCTCGACTTGAACAGTCAGTTTATTTTTTGAAGATTTCTTAGCTTAGACGAGGTTACTAACAAGATTTACTCGGCTGATATTTAGACGTCTTCGTCTTTTTCAGAGCTGATTGATCCGAGCCAAAGATCCATAGTGGTTCATCTTCGCGCTGGCTCTCCGAAGGAGTGCAAAGCCGGATCCTCTTCCAATAGAGAAACGTTGGCCGATAAACCTTGTTATCATCCTTGTGTAAGGTGAGAAAATCTTCAAAAAATACATTAATCAGACAACCAGCTCGTCAGACTTGCTACTCCAGCTTTTCCAGTGATTGTTTTCTATGTCCAATGCGATCCATGCAAACATTCTTTCCTCTTGAGGCAATCTCAATGCGTTCTTCAGTCCCCGTATGTCGTCTGCCGTGCTAAAGGCTCTCAATTGTATAAATTGAACGAAAACAACAGGCGTGACATAAGGCGAAGTGTTTAAAAGTACTTGCGATGCACACGGGGTCGATAGTTCGATCCTGCGCTCATGGCTCTCTGAGCTTTCTATCCCTTCGCGGTCGTGATCAGCGAAATGGTACCAGGCTCATCTGGGGGATAATAGCACCGAATTCATAGATCGGTAGGCCACAAAAGTCTTCGTAAAGGCCAGATATGCATTCACTCACATTTAGCGAAACTAGAAGTTGGAGAAGAGATGAATCCATGGCGCATCCTTCAGGGATTGATCAACACTGAGAATTTGTCCTTTTAAGGAGCATTCTGTATTGTAAAGATGTATCAGGTGGATCGGGCACGAGCTCACTGTCATTGCAAACTGATGACTACGATGCCCTCCATTTTTGAATAACTGAGTGATCCTTGCTTCCGATCCACAGAACCTGAGACCTCAAGACGAGTTGGAGGTGGATTTGTATCGTCTCCCTTTGTCTTTGTCTTCGTGACCACAAGGGTGTTCAGCAGTCTAGTAAATGATCGAGTAGACCATGAGAATGTACAGATTTTACATCCTTCAGCGCGCCGTGCTAATTTTATCCTAGAAATAAGGGCTTTCGATATTCCGGAGTACGAGAAGCGTGTTCAGTGGGTTTTCTGCTGAAGAATGCATATGGAGCATGGATGGGATCGAACGTTTCGTTTTGCAAGATTCGATATTGTTCACCAATTTATAGCTAGCGTTTGCGAGTGTTGCGGTTGTGTTGAAAGTTTCAAGAATCTAAGTTTGTTCAAGTTTTTGTAAATAACTCAGTGAAGTTCTCAATTTCTCAAACACTCCAATGATTGAGAAATCACTGTGACATGTGGGAAAACATTTGCAGTATTGTGTTGATTGATAGTTTTCTAAGTTTATACGACCCGACCATATCTTTTATCGTGCAGTAGGTGCACTTCTAGCGTTTGCCTCGTCACCACGCATTCATTACTATCTCAAAGAGTTCATCTTACTCCTTTTCTTCGCGAGATGCTGCTCGCAGATTTTATAAATTCAAGGATAGCCAGGCTACGACATTCCTTAGGGCGTTCGTTGATTGATTGCCCGACAATGTAGAGGTATCAATCCCACAACGAGCGTCTATAACCCTCGGCTACAACCTCCCGCTGTCGATTAATTATGCTCTCTTAACCCTTCAAAGGACTCTGAGAGTTATCCAGATGCTCAGGGTGAGGTCAAACCTCCCTCAGTTACTGCCATGGCGGCGTCGCGTCTTGTAAGGAAGCAGACAGTCAGCCAGACACGCATGCACAGACATGCCAGTGCTGCTTGCCTGCGTCTGCCGCGCAAGCGACGGCGCGACGGCGCCTGTCTATCAACGCTGGTCTTCAAAGGGTTAACGAATTTGTGTCCAGTTCCTCAAACGGAGACCTTTGGTATTGTATTTAAGACATGACACAAAACTTCTCATCAAAATTTTTCTATGCGCAGCTTCGCCATTATGCAATGTTAATGTTGCTGTATGTTATTGGGCAGAACTAGGATCGATATTTTTCTTTATATCAAAACACTGTTCATTTTTGAGTTGAATTCTTGGCTGTGACAGCTTGCGAGTCGCAACAGAAATTTGTTTGCCACGTCTTTAGTGAAATTACAGAGTTGACGGTGAGATTTCTTCACAAAATTCGTAGTTTTTGAGTCTGTGTACGTCAATATCAAATGGGAAAAGGCAAAACAATGCAGGAGAATGTTGGTGGCTAGCATTCTGTATGAACAACAAAAAATAAACCTAATGATGTAGAATAATGTGCAAAACTTTCGCGTCAGCGTGACTCAAACCCGCATCTCACTCTATCCAGGAGCGCGGGCTCTAACCCGTTACACTAGTGACGCCCGTTTTGCCACCACTCTTTCTAGGCTACAATACATCTACCTATTAGCAACTGACTGTCAACAGTTCGGGTCCAGGTAGTCGGTATCGACATTGACCCACTCACGCTGACAGATATTGGGTATTGGATGATCACATCAAGTAATACCCAATATCTGTCAGCGTGACTGTGTTCAGTGTCAATATCGACTACCTGAACCAAACCGTTGATGGTTGGTTGCTGACAGATAGACATGTTGTAGCGTAGAAAGAGTGGTGGCAAAACGGGCGTAAGTAGTGTATCGGGTTAGAGCACGAGTTCCCGGATAGAGTGAGATGCGAGTTCGAGTCCCGCCAAATGCGAAAGTTTCGCACTTTACTCTACATCGCTGAGTGTATCAATAACATCATACTACTGCTAGAAGCGGAAATAAAGGCAATTCTATTTGATCATCCAACAGAAGACAGTTCCGCAAGGAATCAAAAGACCAGCTCTCGACATCGGGGAATTTTTTTGAAAAAAAAAAGACGGTCTGCGAGGTACTCCTCTGATCACCAAAAGTTGATGTTTAGTCTGCTATGCAAATTAGGCCTTGCCTAGTCGAAGAAGACAATGATTGATCCATTTCAGATTGAAATTCAGTGATAGTAGTGAGTACAGCCATGTGGTTCAAGTCTGCTCGACCAGTCGCACTTGTGGCATCAGTCTTGGCGTATGGAGCGGTGAACAAAAGCTTGCTTCAGCATACAAATCTCACTGACGAGAAGGAGAACATCGAAACACCACTGAGTATAGAAGCGAAAAAAGCAAAAGCTCGTGAGGCCATACAACGTCAAATGGTAAGTGTTCGATAGAGACGTTCGAATATTCAGTCGAAATGTGGCTCTTCTTTCTTATTTGATGCTACTTGTGGCTGTTAGCGACAATTGTCCACAGAACCAATGCATTTAATGGGACCTGAGTGCTTTAGCTGAATCGTTGTCTCCACTCAAGATAGCATATATGGAGTCAAAGCCGCACTAAAACCAACCGTGAACTTTTCCTGCAGGCACTTATTGTATTTAATGTATAGGTTCCCTCTTTATAGAGCACGAAGGATACGGCTCTCAGCATTGATCAATCACCGTGGGATGCACCATGCATTCGATTTCAGCAAGCATCGTCTGAAGTGACTGATTGCATATCTGACCTTCACAATGACTAACGATGGCCTACCGATATATCAAGTCAGTGCTGCTATCCTTCCGACGGATGAAAGGCTTGGTGAGCCCTGGGCATAGGATCAAACGAACAATCGGCTACGTGTTGCAAGGGATACCTGACCACTGTGTCGCAAGCGCCCTTTTCTACTATATAATATTAATTCAAATAGTCATGTGCGCTTGATTCTGTAGCGTTAAATATGTGCTTAACCATGCTGTGAGCATACAGATTGTATAATACATATCAAATTCGCTAAAAAATCTGGTATCAAGTGACCACAAGCTAGTGTAACTCGATAGAGGTCGCCACAACCTGCGAATCGCCCTTGTTGAGCGAAGAACAGATTGTTGTCAGCTGATTTGGGATTCATTAGCTGATGAATCGGCGATTGCGCATTCTTCACATCCTGAACCCCGTTTTGCTACTCTATTCCTATAATTCCGTGACGTAAATTCCTCCTTAAAAAAATCCTTGAGTACTTCCTAGATTGAACACAATGGACTAATGCACTTACAATTGGCTTTAGCAGGGTACGGGTGGCGTGCGTGATACAGGACTAATGGGTGTCTTGCATTAAGCACTATATTGGTCGCTAGTTCAACCCCGCGCTGAGAGTCATCAAGCCTACAATCTCCTCCGAAAAGGGGAAATTTATACCAGACTTGTCTGTGAGGAGAGGAAAACCGACTTGGAACATCGCTAGGCCACCACACGTCATTGTATACCCCATCTTTCGACACGTCCACGATGTTTGATAAAAATGAATGCATGGACCATCCTTCAGCGACTGACCAACGCTAGCGTTCTCTCCTATATCCTTCAAAGTAGAGGGCCCAAGTTCCCTTTCCAACAAGAACTGGATAAAGGTTTGTGCTATGTGGTGCTCTTCGATGGTTCGCGCTAAAGAAACCCTGTGAGCAACATAGTGGTCATTATAAATGAGCGGGACGGCCCCAACACTTCGACGATTGTCGCTCCGATAAGTGCTTTCGATAGTTATGGATTGTATCAGACACAGAGAGCTTTTTTCATATCATTCAGGATACAACGTCTGTGGTAGAGGGAAGTGATCGAATTAGTTTCCAAGATCTTCAGAGGAAGGAGTGGTCCCAAAGAGGCTTTCTAACCAAGAGATTTAACGAACGTCAACACTTTGCTCTGAGGATCTGCCGGAGATACATGAAGAACTTGTGTGATGGTTTCACTCCTTGCTAAATTGAGGAAAATATGGCATGAAAGCCACATGTGACGCGCTTCTTGGAGGTGCACTTCAATGCACATGGCCATTGGTTCGACCTAACTCCCTCCGTTAACTCTTACTCTGAGTCTTCCAGATTCATAAATACGAGAACGCGAATAGTCCTTTCAGTTTTGTTGAGCTGTGTGAACGTACGATAAAATATCTAAAGCAAGACCATGCAGAAATTGTGCACTTGTCGTCCTTGGCACTAGACAACTATCAGCGAAACAAACCAAAACAGTACAATGTCGATATCCGATTTCTTAAGACCGTTCGCTTTAAGGTTATTGCTGGAATCCCAGGACTTTCAGTTGGAGTGAGCGTGAACGGGCAGACCGTATGGCGCGAAGGTTTCGGGTTCGCCAACATAGAGAGTGGGAGTCGTTGTACAGGGGATTCGGTGGGTATTTCCTCGACGATTCATTTCAGTTGCTAATATCATAATTTCTCATATATTAATTACTTAGCAGTAAGTTAACATACAGATAATGCGGATCGCCAGTATAAGCAAACCAATCACGGCCGCCATCGCAGCCAGGCTTGTGCAGGAAGGAAAACTCGATCTCGATAAGTCGATACAAGTGGAGCTTCTATTACGATATTTTTATATTGTAATAAGGACTGTAATAAGGTATCACTGTTCCAGACGTACTTGCCAGAATTCCCAAACAAGAAATTCGATGGAAAGTCGGTGGAGATTACTACACGACAATTACTCTCACACACTGGTGGCATCCGACACTACAGAAAAAACTCAACAGATAACAAAAAGGTCCACCTTAACATCGATTACTACTTTGACCGCTAACAATTCTACTCGTAAATTTTATTTACAAATCAGTCGTCTACTCTGCGGATTTCGAAGATTTCTTTTGTTTCTTCTGGTAGTCCTTCAGAGCTGCTTGAATGGCGTCTTGGGCCAGCACTAAAAGTGTAACTTAGCGCTCAGATCACATGAAATCTCCAAACGAGTTCAGCACTAACTTACGACTTGAGAAATCCTAATAAAACTTTTGCAGCAAACACATACACTCATAAGAAACTAGCCAGGAATGTTGAGTGGTATGCAAAACAATCGCAGACAGGAGCTGAACCCACGTTTCATCCACAGGAGGCGCGTGGTATCGCTACATTACCAAGATCATCTCTCTGCTGACTTTCTCCCTATAAAATTAAGAGAAAGAGTGGTGGCCTCGGTGGTGTAGTGGTAACACGCACCCCCCCCCCCCCCCCTCCCCTCCCCCCCCTGGTAAGGGTGGAACGCGTGTTCAACTCTCGTGTAGAGTCAGAAGTCTTCCACACCATTCTTGGTAAAACAAAGAAATCATGAAGAATAAGCTAATTAAGCTCGTAAAAGATCTACGGTGTAGCAACTCACTGGAGCAATGAAGTTTCACTGGTGGGAGACAAAGCTCCTTGGCAATCTGATCGTTCTTGATTTTGCCAGCGTCGTCCACAGTCTTGCCATGGATCCACTCGGTTGCTAAGCTGCTTGACGCGATTGCTGAGCCACAGCCAAACGTTTTGAACTTGGCATCGACAATCTTCCCATTTTCGTCAACCTTTATTGTTGTATTACTCAGATGGAAAATTTCTTATTCATAGGAAGAATTTAGTTATTTTCAAAATTAACTTTATTTTTTGGAAAGATCTTCGAAGAGCGCTAGAAGAGCGGAAAGAAAATTACGATTCGCATTTCTAGACTTAGCTATTAGGATTTAGGCTCAGTAGGGGATGTATCTGGCAATATATAATGGAAATCGTAGCCTCAACCCCCAGAACAATAGAACAATTTCTCATCTACGATTTTAATACGAAAACGTAGAACTGTACGAAATGGAGGGAAAATCTCGAAATAAACAACGAAAATACGCGTGATAACGCTCATGGAATGTGAATCTCAATTTTATTTTCGCTGTCGAGTCGCAAAGAAAATGTGTTTTTAAGAAGCAAGCATAGTATTAGAATCGTCGAGTTTTGAGCTATCGATTGATCACTGAAAGCCTGAAAAAAAAAAAACCAAAAGGACCGTCTTGAAAGGGTTAGAAAATGGATTGCGATAACGGAAAAGTACCTCCAGATGAGTTCAACACTGAGGAAAGCAGATATAAATCCATTTCATCGACTGTTTCAAAAAACCTCGCCATAAACATTCAGTATTGTCTGTGAAAATGTTCAGAGCTATTTAGAAGTTGGTATGGCAGATCCCTACAAACGTTTCGGCGGTGTCGCCCGCTTCACCAGAGCCACACGTCCCACACCAAACTCTACCTTTATAGCAAGGATGGGATTACTTCCAGTCGATGAAGCGGGCAACACCGCCGAGACATGCGTATGGCTCTGACGTAGGAACCTCGGGGAGACTTCAAACATTCTCACAGACTGTATTGGATGTTTATGGAGAGATTTAAGAACGGTCATGAGATGGATTTCAATCTGCTTTCCTCAGTGTTGGAAACATCTGGAGGTACTTTTCCGTTATCGCAATCCATTTCTCAACCCTTCACAGACGGAGCCTTTTCCGTTTTTTTTTCTCAGACTATCAGTGATCATTTGATAACTTAAACCTCGACAATTCCATTACTGTGCTTGCTTCCTGGAAACGCCTTTTCGTTGCGCCGTAGCAGCGAAAATAATACTGAGATTTCAACGGAGAGATTAACAAAATACATGCCTTTATTTGTAACTTCATGACGTCACCACACGCTGGAGCACCGACAATTCCTGTGCCAACGGATGGATCGTTTTTGTCCAACGATCCGACGTTACGTGGATTCTCATAGTGATCGATCACCTGTGGAGCAAAAAATAACTGTGATAAAAATCGCGTTAAACAAGCGAAAACCGACTTTTTCGTGATAGTTAGCACAACGGACAAGAAGTTGAGTGCGTGCATTGGCTGCAATTCGTACGGCAGAAGAGGAGACCAGTGACATTCTGGAACAGCAGAAGTCAGTCTGGAACCTTAAAAACGCCTTCAACGGACCAAAGCGAGACAGAGGAGGAGCAGGAAGAGGGAGGCAAGGGGAATTACAATCGACACTCGGGATGGACCAGCAGTTACCTCATGGAACGATTCACGTGATTCTCACATGATGGCGCCGCATCAGGTCGCGTTGTGTTGGCGCAACAATTGGCAGTAGAGCGTGAAAAGTCGTGTGCTACGGTAATGCAATATCAATAAGGTGTCACCATATCACTGCTAAAAGGCAGTAGAGCAAAGAAAGCGTTGGCTGCTAACAGCCTCGGTAGGATATGTTGAAAAAAAAAGTGGCAGCAGAACGATGGCCTCAATAGCGTAGTAGTAGCAAAGTACGCTCTGCCGGTATGCGTGAGACCTGGGTTCGATCCGCGGTGGAGTCGAATTTTTTGCAGGTCTCTCATTGTTCTCAGATGCATATTTATGGCTTGGTCTTATTGTGAAGCCCTAGTATTCCGTAAAACGAGCTATGAGTAATTGCCGATAAGGAGTTCTTACTGCTCTAGCACCCCGTTCGTACTGTGTGCCTGGACAGAAGACGTTTATGTGAGATTTTGATGCAAGGGACTCTCTCAATCCATTTCCGAATCCTTTAGAGGCGAAGCTTTCGTCTCTTTTTCTTCACACTTCCAGTACAGGTTCGATAGCTCTGTCCGGCGAGAAGTATGCACGTCTGCAACGCAAGAAATCTCCCGTAACAACGTGAAGAAAAGGTTATCCCGAAAACCGGTTATGTGGGGCTGTAGCCTGAAGTACCAGCTTTCGAATAATTACTAACACTATAAGGAAATTTCTTTCCAGCGAGTGATATCGGTTTTTCATTTGTCCCCCTCATAATCACAAAAAATCTTTTTTTCAATCGTTCTATGGGCTTAGGCTTATATTACCAGCAGCCTAAACCTAGGAGTGGAAAAGTGATCCCGGTAATTATTTTTGAGCCACGCATGTCACTTGTCTATCAAAGAGGACTGACTTATAGAGCCCGATACACGTGTTTCGATCTTGCAATCTCGTCAGTCGGGCAGTTACCCTTTCTCGTCTTTTGCTAATCTCTGTGGGAGCTTTAGTCCCACACTAAGAGTTAGCGACGTCGAACGCTTTACCCTCTATGTCGCATGCATCGAGCTCTATAAGTCAGCCCTCTTTGATAGACCACTGGCATGCGTGGCTCAAAATAATTACCAGGCATATTGAAATTTGAGCTGTGGTCTTAAGAATACACTCGAAACGAAAGAAAACATAATTGTCTCTTCGGTCTTACACCATTCTATGAAGACATTTTGATTGGCTAAACGTCGCTCTACAATCGTCTAAGTTGAAGCTATCAATCGTCTACTGGAAATCTATTGAAAAAATCTCATCATAAATATACGGGCAAAAACGCCGCACCGAGTGTAAAGCTCAGATTCATTCTTGCTGCTACAGCGCAATAAAAAGTGCTTTCCAGAAAACAGCGCTATATAAAAATCGCTGAGAGCTGGATTAGTCTCTACCGAATGCTTGTGAGCATTTCCTGGCAAACGAATGCTTTAAAGGATGGAAAGGAGTGTGCTTCTATTTGATATAGGATTTCTAGGTAACTGACAAATCTGAAAGAGTTTTTGGCCGTGACTAAGGTTTTTGAGGAAGCTTTACTTCTGAAAATGAGTTACCCTTTGGACGTCTGATTATTACATGCGCGCTTCAACAACCGAGAGTACTCCATAATTGTAACTCTCAAGAGGAATGATTGGTGGAAGTTTGTGAAATTAAACAGTTGAAAATCAAATTTGATCTATTGTGGTATAGGACATACGCATAGATGCTCACTTTTATGGATCAGCAACGTGTTTTGTCTTCAGGATAACTCTAAGAAGGATTTCGAGGACCCCTCAAACAGAGACAGTGACTCGAAAGAGTTCCTCTCTAATGAACGATTCACGACGGTGACTGAAGCATTGAAACTATTCAAAGACGATGATCTTGTGGCTAAGCCAGGAACAGAATTCAGGTTGAATACTCATCTCCGCTTTGAACGTAGGAAGCATTGCCTAACAAATCTTCATGACTGTCTATCGAACATCGAAGAATGGGCAGTGGTATGTAATACTTTCGACTCCAGGCAGGAATTGAACCCGTGTTACTCTTATACAGGGAGCGCGCGTTACCACGATGCCACCGAGGCCACCGCTATGCTACCACTCTCGGTGATATGAACAATCGTACTTGGCAGCAACCAGATTTCAACGAGTTTGGTCTGGTAATGAAGCAGCATTGGTAGCAGGCCCCCACCCCACCCCTCTCTCTCCGGTATGAGAGAAACGCGGGTTTAATTCCCACCTGCGGTGGAATTTTTACGCACCACTCAGTTCATTTCGTCCTTCCAGTCGAAGGTTTCTAAACCTCGCTATAAACGTTGAATACAGTCCGCGAGAACGTTTGAAGCCTCTATGAGGTTGACACGTCAGTGGCTTGCGTACGATTCGGCGCTATCACCCGCTTCAGCAGAGCCACACGGCCCACACCGAACCTTATTTTATGGCAGGCATAGGGGAACGTTATACTGACAGCACGTGATCTTATGCTATCACCAGTTTTTCTGTTGATAGATTATGGAGTTGATGGAAACGTGGGTAAGCCAGTGACTTATCAACCTCGAAAAGGTCCTAAACATTCTCGTAGATTGAAGATCTAATTTTGTTTATTGAGAACAGTTTGCTAGGTACACTTGGGGCGAAAATCAATCTTATTAAGATATACGACGTATGGTTTCACTCTGGTCAGTGCAGTTCTGGAAAAGGCGTCAGGAATGAAATTCAAGAAGCTTCTTGAGGATCTGACATCGCGACTGGAAATGAACCACACCGTTCTCGATGTCAACGAATGTATTATCCCTCATCGAACAAAGTAAGTTTTCAAGCATGTTATCGATTTCTGGACGTATCGTTATCTTATTTGAGAATTTGAATATCCGACCTCATTCGCTATATAAGAACTTTTCATAGCAGTTTTAGTGATCATTCGAAAGCTTACGTCTCTGACTAGAGTTATACATGGCCGGTTTTTTGTAAAGACCCTTCTGTAATGCCGTAAAATTCAAAATAAATTTATTGTTCACATCGGCCTCGTGAATGTGACGCAGTGGTTAGAGGTGCTCTGCGTCGCACACGAGGTCACTGTTTCGATCTCTCGCTCATGGCTCACCAAGTTATCCATCCCTCCGGGGTCGGTAAATTGGTACCAGTCTGATCTCAGACTTGTTTGGGAGCATGAGCAGCACTAACTCGGTTCAGCGTGAGACCACCGCGAGTCATTGTAAAGGTCAGATATGCATTCAATCATCTCAAACGAAGTTAAGAATTGAAAACGAATGCATGGCGCATCCCTCAGGGATTGATCAACACCGAGAGCTTTATCCTTCTATCGGCCCTCGCAGTTCAACTATTTCACAGGTGGAAGCACGAAAAGCACATGAACGTGTAGAGGAAATCTCTCAGTAACAGAGTCAGACGTTCAATCTGGAGTTTTCTTCCAGAACCGGGAAACAATTCCTAATTAAATAACAAGCATCGCACTTCAATATGAAAAATCGCTCCATCATTTCGCCAGCCTTCCCTGGCGCCCTACCCCGCGTCAATTGGCCAAAGAACACATGGCTTCGCGTATGTAAACCAATCTTATTTTCCCTGCTACACTGCAGAGAAACGATCTTTCCAGAAATTAAGCATAGCGTTGGAATCCTCAAATGTTATTCTATCGGATGATTACTAATAGTCTGCAGAAAACTCTGTGCGGCGAGGTGTAGAACACAAAAGTTTTCTTTCTCATATAGCACTATCAAAAGAACTTTTCCGAAAAGCAAACAAATTTTCGAGTTGTTAGAGACTTCTGCTATCGAAAGAGTACTAGCAGTTCAAGCAAGGAGTTTTATCCAGAAAATTATAAACGAGAAAAGAAAAAAAAACGCGTGGTCGTGCGGAACCATGGTTTTTATTTTGGATTTTACAGCGTTTCAAAAGGGGTGTTTTCGAAAAACGCCCACGTACTGTGCTAACCACAGACAAGCTTTCGAATGATTACTGACTCTCCTATGAAAAATTCTTGTACAGCGAATGGGCGAATATTCATTTGTTCCTTTACAATCGAAAAGAACCTACTTTCCAGTTACTATAAACGAAACGGCGCTCATGTTCTTGAGAACTGCCCAGAGGTGAACAATTCGAACAAGTGGGCCGGTGGCGGTATCCTCTCCAACGTGATGGATCTGCTGACTTTTGCCAACACCATCCTATACAGGCACGGGTTTTTCAACTAGATTCCGCCTATTTGAGAGTAGCAATTCTCAAAAATGGATACTCTAACATTTCTGATTAGAAATTAGTGTGTTGCCACAGTCTGCGTAGCAGATAGAATCGGAATATTTGGAGCAGATTTCTTCAGATACACTCCGGTAACTTTTTGATCTTATAGCTATCAAGCGGACCCCACCTCATCCAGGAAAGCGTTCTTAAAGAAGGAAATCGTACAACAGCTATGGAAAGGAGTGATTTCTGTTAATAGCAAGACGTTGGCCGGTCTCGGTTGGATGTGCACAGATTACATTGATTTTGATGGAAGCCACAAAAACAGGTACATCGTTTAGCTTTTAGTCATTTTAGATTCTTTACTTCTCAGCTTCTCAGCACTGCTATGGTATTTCAGATGCACATCTTGTAAACGATGAGTGGTGCGCAAAACGTCGACATCAGGCGAGGATTGAACCAGCTTTTCCTCCCTAACCGAGGACGAGTACTACCACGACACCCCCGATGCC
Source organism: Parelaphostrongylus tenuis (assembly GCA_019055375.1). Classification (NCBI taxonomy): domain Eukaryota; kingdom Metazoa; phylum Nematoda; class Chromadorea; order Rhabditida; family Metastrongylidae; genus Parelaphostrongylus; species Parelaphostrongylus tenuis. The sequence continues at coordinate 125,665 of JAHQIW010000433.1, forward strand.
ACCACCCTGCTACCTTTCGTTCTTCGATATAGAGTGTAGCTCCTAAGCAAGGGTGAAACGCACAGATTCAACTCCCGCCTGATGTCGAATATTTTGCATACCACTCATATTCCTCGATGTTAACTCTACATTTTTGGTCATAAAAGTAATGCTCTTCAGTGGAATTATTGACACTCTTCATTACAGTGGTGGTGTCTGGTATCACACTGGTGGGGCTGTTGGCGCTTCGTCGGTTCTGTTCATCCATCCGACGACGAACACATCATTCAGTGAACGTAACGCTCCGTCTGGAGTATGTGTGGTAATGTTATGTAATCTCCAGGATACTTCCCTTCTCAATCTGGCTAAAGAAGTGGAGAAAATATTCAGGAAGTAACGAGATCATTTACTCAAACCAGTGATATATCATTTTGTGATGCGTGATTGTACAGGTCTGATGAGATGTCACGTAATGTTTCACATTGACAATCTATAATCTAACTTATAATTTCCTACATATTTGGGCGAGTTTTGTACAAATTCTAAGGGATTCGGAATAAAGACAAAGAATGAAATATGACAAGTAATCACTAACATACAGACATTAGTTACAGTGTTATGAAAGTTGACGAGTAAGTCACTGAAGAAGATGTTATGGGCACAGCACTGGCATCTCTCACTTCGTTGCCGTTGTTTGTGGCTTTTGTGGGTCAGTATCGGAAGTCGGAGGAACACTGAAAAGGGAGATCTAAAGAGGAATTACTCAAGTCCAACAATCTTGAGCTATGCTAAACTTTGAACGGCGATGAAGAGTTGGACTCGCGTCTCACTTTTTTCGGATGCGCGTGATAACCACCGCACTACCGCGGCTCTAGTTCCGTTATCACTATTTTGCGATACAAAGTAAGGATTATGTCAAGAATCCCATAGGTTTCATTCCCTTACTTCTCTCTGTCGGCCATTGTCAAGTATCCTCTATTCAACACTGGAGGTGTCGTGCGCATCGAGGGCGTTGCCAGTGCCGTACTCGATTGCTCAAAATACGTCACATTTTCATATGAATATAACATGCTTAATGAAAAATATAAACTTCCAAGTATGTTTCGAATGTTTGAAGAGCAAAGTTAGCTCACCAGCGTTCGTCCCAATACGTTCCTAAAAGTGCTTGGTGTTGCTGGTACACATCCGAGCAAAGGACTAGTTTGACTGTTCAGTAAGGGAGATGGGAACGTGCTGTAGATAGGTGATGTGCCTACTGAAGAAACAGCTGAGCGATGCTGGGTTCGGTACATTTCGAGCACTGTAATAACTAGAAATATTCGAGTGCTTAGAAATTTTCAAAAACCAAAGGAAAGGCCAATACAAACCACGAGCATTTCGAGCGCGTTCAGCTTCCATCACTTGCAACGTGTCTTGCAGTTCTTGATTTTTCGTCGTTAAATCATCAACCTTTTTCTTGTAATCCGCAAGCGATGCTATAATAAGCTATAATAGACCATTAAGCTATTGATTTTGGTCACAGAAATAGCACAACCTGTCATATCCTCAATCAGAGACTCCTTCACTTTCAAGTCCGCTGCCATTTCATTTTTGCTTTCATCTATGCTTCTCTGGTTTTCGCTACGGAGTTCACCCTCAAAACATATCATATCTACTCAATGACTCGTCAGAGGGCATTCCAAGAGAGCAAATTTCTCTTGTGAACCTTCAAATACTTGGAAATGACATGGTTCGCCTTCCCTAAGTCCTTCTTCGTCTTGTCAAGAGCTGCAATTAGACTCTTCTTATCGCTCAGCAAACGGCTTGAAAGACTTTCCGCGTCGCGTAGCTGAAATGTTTTCACATTCAGTAGAAATAAAGTAATTCAAAACTCAACCAATGAACATCAGAACCGCTACTTTGCCTGTTATTTCTTTTAAAAAATCATACCACGTTTCCGAGTTGGACAGGCATTCTTGAATGAGAAAATCCCACTGGACAAAAACTTTCACTAAACTCTCCAAGGCCATTCAAAAGTGGACCTCGAGAAATTCAATAATGGGCTTGATTTTAAAAAGGCCTTTTTACAGCGGGGATGTAAAGGAAATAAAGTTGTGTTTCACACGCGTCGCGCATTATCGCGTTAATATTTCGCTAGGACTGAGCTTTTCCCTCAGACCATTGATGATCATTCAAGAGATTGCATCTCGAAAATTATGAAAGAAGTGTTTCCTACAGAAAGGCTTTCCTATAACGCTGTAACAGAGAAGATAAGTTCACATTTACACACGCGCAATTCTCTTTACTCGTAATAAAGAGTTCTCCCCTCAAACTACTAAAATATTCGATATTGTAGATCTCGATAACTCCAAAACTGTGGCTATTTTCTGGAAAAATTCGTTTTTACTGCACTGTAGCTGAGTAACTAAGATCTTCAAACAAGCCGCGCATTGCCTGTCGGCTAGGGTGTGTGAATGGGTGATGATCGACAACGCGGACGGTCGATTGTATGGAGCGTAATTCTTATCTACTCATGATTTTTTTTCATTTCCAGAGAACTCGGGAGAAAGTGTATGATTTTGATACATCATGATTTGGTCTACAGTTTCACATTGTTCAAGTACATAGGTTTAGGCTGCTTAGGTTTCGGAGTGTGTTCATTCGGCGATATGAAGTGAAAACGGAAAGCCTAAGCCGACAAATCTAGAACAAAGTCTCCTTTACGATTCCAGGGCAAAAAAAAAAATAGAAATCTCTGCAAAATGGAGGAAAATCTTCAGGCAGATACAAAATCCGCGCGATAACGCGCAATGCGTGTGAAACTCAATCTAATTTCGCTGAAAAGCAGTAAAAGGGTCTTTCTAGAAAACAAGCACACTGTTGGAATCTCCGAGACCTCGCTATCGAATGATTACTGATTTCCCAAGGGGAAAAGCTCTGTCTAGCAAAAAATACGCGCAATAACTCCAACGCGTGTGACACAGAATTTTATCTTCCGTGCTGGAACGTTATACGAAAACCTCTGTGGAAACAAATACACTTTTGAAATCTCCAAAATTAACGCCATCTCATGATTGATAATAACTTTGAGGACTTGTCCAGAAAATATAAGCACGATGATGTGCGAGACGCATAGAACAAACTTCCAGAGTGTAAGAACATTTAGAGCTTCATAGAGGTTGATACATTAAAAGGCATACGTACTTTTGGGCGATATCGCCCGCTTGGTCAGTGCCATAAGCCCCATATTGAACTCTTTATAGCTGAGATGGGGGGGGGGGGGGGGTCGCTAGACTGGCAGCACTTGATATTTATATTACCATTTTTTTCCGGGGGAGACTCTGTATCACTAACGAAGCGGGAGATACTGCCGAAACATACGTATGCCACTGACATACCAGCCTCGAATAGGCTCTAAATATTCTCGCAAACTATAGTGAATGCTTGTAGTAAGGTTCATAAACAATCAATTGGAAGGACTCTACAAAACTCTAGTTCCACTGTTACAGCGCCATAAGAGGGTCTTTCTGGAAAATAAAGACGTTTTTAAATACTCCGAGATTTGAGCTTTCGAATGATCAATCGTAGTCCAGTGGAGATCCTTCGCCCAACGAAAGAGATCTCTTCAAAAATACCTGTTCTATTACACAACAGCGCCTTATCCTGCTCTAAGTATACATCTCACGTTATCGAGAGGTATGCGGAACACTCGACTCATGCAGAGATCGAACCCGAGTTCCACTCCATTTTGGAAGCGCGTACTAACACTATACCACCGGTGCCACCGCTGCGCTATCACTCTTTCCTCGATAAGAACTATTGAAGTTGTCACCAACCAACCTCAAGCGAGTTCAGTCGAGTAAGCACATTTCGCCATATACCTAATCAAGATGAAAGCTACTGAATATGATCGAAAAAAGGGTGGTTGCAGAGCTGCGACTTTGGTAGTGTAAAGGGTAGCACGCGATCCCGCTAAGATTGAGACGTGGGTTCAACTCCTGCTAGGCATTGAATGCTTTGCAACTCAGTATTCTTAGATGTGCATAAGAACGCCATACCACTGCTGAAAGGCAATAAAGTAAAGATTTCGTATTCTTAATTCGTACTAGTAACACTCCCGTTATTTTGTAGCGTTCAGCACACTTTGTTGAACACTTGAATTCACTCAATCAATTATGACCTACCAAAAGACCATATGTTTGTGCAATTGAAACGACCTAGAAGCAAGAGTCTACAAACTTTCTCTCCTAGATCTTCGCATTCCTCTTCGCATTGACTCAACTCTTCTTCAAGCTCTCGAGACTTTTTCTCCGCTTCTGACAGTTCGCTCTTGAGATGTTCGATAGTATTCAAAGCAGAATCGCGTTCGTCACGTTCCAACTAGAATGTATCCTTTACATTTCGTTTATCGCCTATATACAATCGAACAAAGAAGAATAGTGAACCTGGAGGTCCTGCTCGAACTCCTCTCGACGCAGTTTCTCTTCAGCAATTCGACTCTCAGCGTCCAGCACCTTCCGTTCGAGTTCCGCAGTTTTTTGCTCAGACTTAACTCGAAATTCTCGCAACTCGTCTACGATTTGTTTCAGCTCCTCGCATTGCTGTTCGGCCTGCTTTTTCTGTTTATTTACCACATCCATTTGTTTCTTAAAGGAAGAACAAAGTCATTCCGAGCTCAAAATGAGTAAACTTTGGAAAACTCAACTCTAAATCCGGCACTACCTGTAAGGAGCGCATGTTGTTTATAATATGGCATAATAATTCCTTATCTCGAACTGCTTTCAAGTCTATTGGCAAGCGAACAGTATACATATCGATCATGTGGACCATTTCGAATCTAAAATAGAGAAAATCCTTGGTGTGATCTAATTTTCATCCAGTTCGACATACGAGAACGGAGAGCTTCTCGAGTTACTTCTAGAAGACATCATCGACATAAATACTTGATTGATCGAAAAGCCCTACTCACGTGCATACGGACAAATCCTGGCTTAATGTACAAGTCAGTTGCACAGGAGGAGAGGCTCCCGATCGTTCACGTAACAGGCGAACAATCCTAGCAGGAAAATCGTCAAAATCAACATTCAAATTCCACGTTTTGGCCAGACTCTGTAGAGAACAAGAATGCAAAGCGCCTGACAAATGCAACGTTTCAACATAAAAAGATGTTACAGATGTACATCTAAGAATGCTGAATGGTGTGCAAAATATTCGACATCAACCGAGAGATGAATTTGCGTTTCACCCATACTGCGAGCGCGTGCTACTACCACACGACGCTGCCACATGCTCTCTTCGGTTATAAGGAAACAAATGAATATTCGACCTCATTTGGTGGACAAGAATTTCCCGTAGGACTGTTGGTAATCATTCGAAAGCATCAATCTCTGGCTAAAGCCGTACGAGGGCCTATTTTTCAAAACAACCCTTACTATGCTGTAAAATCCGAAATAAACTTATATTCCACACAACCACGCGTTTTTTTCGTCTTATCCCGCTTATATTTCGCTAAGCAAACTCATTCCTTAGAGTGCTGGTACTCTCGATATCACAAGTCTCAACGAACTCAAAAATGTGTTTGCTTTTTGGAGCTCTTTTGAAAGCGGTGTAGGAAAAAGAAAACATTTGTTCTACAACTCGCCAGACAGAGCTCTTCCTGTAGACAATTAGCAATAATTCGATAGCGTAGGTTTCACTGATTCCAACGGTGTGCTTATTTATGGGAGAAACCGTTCCACTGCAGTGTAACAGGATAAATAAGATGGGGTTTTCAGATATTCAGCGAGCCTGTTTACCGGCTAACCTACGGACGGGGGGCAAAGCAACCGATCGATGACTTGGCGGATTAGACATATGGGATGCCACTTGTTACGTAATTGGGGATATTTTCTCCGCTTCAGAAGAAATTCCAGATGAAACAATTGACTAAGATACCTTGAGACTTCGTCTACACGTTCATATGCTTGTCATGCTTCCAGCGAATTATACGCGTGATAAAAATGAAGGCGCGCGGCCAATGTAGGACATAATTTTATTTGGATTTTACAACGTTATAAAAAGATGTTTTGAAAAACAGACCACGTACGGCTCAAGCCGTAGATTCAGACTTTCGAATGATTGCTAACAATCCTATGAAAAACTCTTTTACAGCGAATGAGGTTGAACATTCCCTTGTTACCTTATAACCGAAAGGTACCCAAACCATAACGTATTCGGTCAGGTTAGCATATACAGCACTAAGCCTGATTAAAAAGTAGGAGAGCAGTGGCATCGGTGGTGTAGCCACAGTATGCGTTCCCGGTTTAGCTGAAACGCGTGTTCATCTCCCGGCCGATGTCGAATGTTTTGCAAACCACTCAACACTCTAGAATGATTATTTGTCGCATCGTACCACTGATACAAAGCAGTAAAATAAAGAATTCATACGAGACGATGTGCTATCCACACTGAATGTTTCACAATCCTAACGCTAAAAATCCTAATTTTGACTCAATAGCTTTAAGAGAACCTGATATTTCGTCCGCGTAATGCCCTCCCCATAGAGAAATTCAAATTCATCAGGTCGACTGAGTTCCACACGGTATTCCTTAATGAACCTACCATATCATCGGTAAAGTAGATAAGACCACAAATGAAACAAAAACGAGCAGAGAATGCTGCCGACAAACTTTTCAGGCAAGGAATGAAGAACTCACCCTCTCCCCATTGTCCAGTCGTCTCTCAACAATCTTCAGAAGAACTTCAACCACCGACGATCTACAACATAATTCTTCAGAAAGCTGTAACGATCCCGCTTGAGCCTATTTTATGAGTTCATTCGAAAATGATAGCCACTTAGAACAGAGAATTGTAAGGAATATCACGGGCACCTACATATACTCAGGTCCATTTCTATTCGGTTGTAATAAGGTGACCTGAACTGATCCAACGAACAATTGACTTGGTCCCTCACTAGTTGCTGCCATAACTGAACTTAGGCGATGATATCAATGACTGAAACTGAACGGAACACAAACATCCAGTAACCACAGGACGAACCACGTAATTACAAACAATTAATAGGAACAAAATTTACTTCTCTTAATTTTATTATCCAGCGGAGTGTAAGCAGTTATTAGACTACTGGTTCAATACAAATGGACAGTACAATATGAAATTGCAGTGGCTGACGTTTCGGCGATTTTCGCCTTTGATGCCAAACTAACTTTGGCTAAATCAGTATCAGTTCAACAGTATTGAGTAATATGCAAAGAATTCGACCACAGTCGAAAACTGAAGCCGAGTTTTACCCATATCGAAGGAGAGAGTGATAGAAAAGCAGTGGCATCGGTGGCGAAGTGGTGGCGTGGCGCCCAAGGTATGGGTGAAACTCGGGTTCAACTCCCGCTTGGGGTCAAGGATTTTGCAAAGTACTTAATACTCTTAGATATGCACTTACAATACCACAACATGCTAAAATAGCAGTAAATCCAAAGAATCGATATTGATTAAAGATTCATATCGGTGCCTAGCTTGGAAGACGAGCCTTCATTCTAAGTAGATGGTGCTGGTCTGTCTCGCGTGTTGGCATTCAGTTCGACCACCTAAAAATGCATTTCCTTTAATCAAATAATTTCAAAAAGAATGTTCAAAGCCTAAGCGAGGTTGGTACGCCAGGGCCATACACGCGTGTTTCAGAGGTTTCGCCCTCCTCGTCAGTGACCCACGCCCCACAAGCCCTGACGTACCAACCTCGCTTAGGCTTCAGATATTCTTTTTGAAATTATATTAAATGTTTATTGCGAGGTTTTGAGAAAACAGTCGATGCCATGGATCAATTTTGTTCTACCAGCCGAGATCCATCGACTGAGAAGTGGTGATGGACCAGTGTAACTGTACACTGTGCCGTTACCACATACGCCTCCCTCCTCGCTGCAATGAAGGTTTACTGTGGCGCGTGGGTCACTGACGAGGAGGGCGAGACCTCAAAAACACGCTTGCATGGCCCTAGCGTACCAACCTCGCTAACGCTTTGAACATCCTTTGAAAATTATTTCAAATGTTTGTTGCGAGGTTTCAAAAATAGTCGATGCCATGGCAATTTCTTCAAACAATTTGTAAATCCGCTCTGGTGAAAAGTCATCAGAACGGCAGCTTTGGCTAAATCATATTCTTGAGCCATGAGGCTTTAGAAATGTAGATAAAATTATCATCCGAAGACGAATACTATTCTCAGAATATCAACCAGTAATCTCCAACCGATCTGTAGTCCTTCGTCAGTAGCCATCCTCTGGAAAACTGAGTGAATATGAACGAAGAATATCCATGAAGCAAGTGTCATTCTCAGCTGAGGCCACCACAAGTACCACAATTGCATGACGGTAGTACGTACTACGATAGTCACTTATTCTCATACATCAAGGCTTAATAAAATGACAGTACACAAGGAACATGTTTCACGAGTCATACAGCAACTCCACAATCAGGATTATTCGGGAAAATCCAGCACGATGGGCGAGAAGACCAAAAACTGGTGAAGAATGTTCATGAAAGCGGAGAAGATGTAGAAGAGTCAAAAAAGCACTTTCCATATCCATCTTTCTCACGAACACCAATTCCAGCGGCTCTGAGATGCCACGCAGAAAATCCGTACGATACATAACCTACACGAAAGAACCGACAGTCATGAATATACACCTAGAATGTTGGAAGATATGCAAAGCAGCACGCTGGGCGGAAATCGAACGCGTTTCGCCAACAACGAAGGCGCGTGCTACCACTACACCACCGAGGTCACTTTTTTCTACCACTCCTTTCATGATCTAAACAATTGAAGCTGCCAAAAACCAACATTTTACGGCCTTGGTCCGGCAGATACATATTGGCGTTGAACCCAGTTTGTAGCACATACCCCACTATAAAGTGAAACACGGGTTCAACTCTGGCCTGGGGTCGAATGTTTTGCATATCACTCATCGTCCTAGATGTATAAATAGACATCATTACACTGCCAAAAAGCGGTGAACCAGAGAATTCGCAAATAGAACGATATTGTTAACTGCGCTATCCAGAAGGAAATTCTTATGATATCTCATATCAAGTGAACGAGCAACGAAAAAAACAAAGTTTCGGCTCAGATCAACGACTAATGGTCTAAGACGCTACATAGTACGAAACGATGTCGAAAATCAATTGAACCGGAGATGTGATGCGACAGATGGACAACAGGCCTTAATGGCTGCACCAGACAACATCAAGCGCAAAGCAGTAAGGAAAGCCACTGACCCTGCTTCAGAGTTCTTCACTAAAGGAAAAATGCCGTAATCTTTGTTTCTCGTGGAGAAATAAATCCAGTAGACAAATGACAAGTAAAAGAGGATGGAGACTTTACTCCCACTCGGGCCCAAATAGCAGGACAGTCGGCACAACTTGCCGAGAATGTTGCTATCATGGTATCGAATCAAGGAATACAAAAGTACCTTTGCGCGAATTTGGTCGAACTGATGTCTCATATCTGGATACAAAAACGGCCGTTGATCACTTCTGTGGTCGTCACAGCCGTATTCCGTAGCATGATAGGCTGCAAATAATTTATATATTGATAATTATTTTTGAGCCAACATGTCATGTGGTGTTTTAGCACAACCTATAAAGCTCAATAATGCACATGTTTCGGCCTTAACAGCCTCATCAGTTGGGTAGTAATCTTCGTCTTTGCCCCTACATCCCCCTACATTGAGTAGGCGACGACGTACAATTTACACGTGCCGTCAAGTGAAATAATTCACTAGATCGGCAGTGTTTTACATTCGATTACTCTTGGCTTGTAGTCATAAATTTCTTAAATAGCTGATGCGTAAAACTTAAGTCTTGCTAGGATATGCAGTTTCTAAGGGCTTCTATTCGAATGACAAATTCAAGCTTTTCAAAATGGAAATGCCTAGATGAATTGCGGAGTTTATACAGTGAAATGAGTAGGTACAAGGGGAAAGTGTTACTTGTAACAGTAAATTTCGATACAGTGAGAAATCTTCGCCACTGACCTGGAGTTGCGACGGTTGCCTTATGTCGATTGACTCCATATCGCCAGAAGAACTTCTTCACCTTGTCTTCAATCTGAACCATAAACTAGTATGGAGGATATTTGAGCCCAGAGAATTGAACTGTAAGAAAGCAAGTAAATTTTGGATACCTGTTCATATGAATATTTCGGATACCAGAGAGAACAAAGTGCAAGGAACATCCCATAAGGGCCCAAACCACGTGGTCGACGCAGTTTCCCCATAACAGACAATTCTTCGTAAGTGAGCCCGATCTCTTCCTAAAAATGAATACCTCATAACTCAACAAAAATTCAAAACAATGAAGGTTCATGTGCAGCCGTGATCATGGATATTGAGTAGCAGAGAGTTCAGTTGCCAGTGATCTACTGAACTGCGTGGAAAAGCGAGCAATTATGCAAGATCGATGAAAACAAACCTCGTCAGTTTGCGAAACACGTCCGTTAACAAGGGGCCTCAGTTCTGCACTTGGCACAGAATCGATAACACTAAAACACCTCATATAAATCAAGAGAAATAGGGCAATGACGTCAGAAAACTGAATAATGATTAACTCTTTCAAAGAGGTTATTCCATAGTCTTCATAAACCTTTTGTAAGAACTCTCGTATAACTTCCTTGCTGAGTGACCCGACAGGATTGATATCAGCAGAAGAGCAGTCGTACTTGGTTACGTAACCTATTAACCTGCAGAACAATTGTACGTCATCTAGAAGGTAGACTGTGAGAAACAGAAGACCACTCACGATTCGTCAGCATTGGAAGTGCCTAGCACGAGCAGACCTCCAGTGCCACCTTCAGCGATAGGGCTGAGCTGAGCGAATAAGTACGAAAGAACCATTCTGATTCTCGATTGCACATTCTGTAGAGCCACATCTTCGACGCTCCTCTGGTTCTAGAGTTATACATGGATAACTGCACAATGACATTTCAATAAGAAAAGAATTTAAGGGCTCTCACGTCAAAACTTGGTTCGAAACCTTTGCAAAAGGCGAACACTGACAGAATATCAGACACTATTGTGTCAATGAATACACTGAAATGAAAATTGTCAAAAGATGTTTTCCAAAACCGACTGTCTATTGACTTCGGCATGCTTCAATATAATTCCTGATTTTCTTCTTTAAGCCAAACATGAGGTATTAAATTAATCATTATTTGACGACTGACGTTTCGCCAGTTCATCTTCTTCAGAGCTTGGAAAGGTCAAATTGTCCGCAAACCAATCAGTCAAACACCTCCATTACTCCTTCAGAAAAAATCACCAGATCTATATTTCAAACGCATCAAGCACAAAATCAACTCTCTGTTGATTTGATTGACTGAGTTGATTTTGTGCTTGATGCGATTGAGATCTAGTCTGGTGATTTTTTCTAAAGGAGTAATGGAGGTGTTTAACTGATTGGTTTGCGGACAATTTGACCTCTCCAAGCTCTGAAGAAGGCGAACTACCGAAACGTCAGCTGTCAAATAAAGATTAATGTAACAGCTCGTGCTTGGCTTAAAGAAGAAAATCAGAAAAGATGTTTTGTGAAGGAGAATTGAAATTTAAACACTTATATGTTGAAGGCGACAAATTTCAAGTCGATCTAGATAGAAACGCATGATTTTGCTTACGGAAAATTCCCCACAAGGTGATATGCTTTTCGTGCTTCTAGCGAGATATAATCATGGCAAAATTGAAGGCCAAAGGCGAGTGAGAACCAAAAGTTTATTCTGGATGCTACACTGTTATTGATGGGGTGTTTTGAAAAAAACGGCAAAGTAGGATTGTAGCCAGAGATTTAAGCTTTGTAATGATTGTTTACACTCCTATGAAAAGTTGTTGTTCAGCGAATAAGATCGGCGTAAAAATTCGTCGTCCCCTAACATATAAGTCCCGAGATTTGTTGCACCAGGGCAGAAAGTACGAAATATCCAGCATTGACTAGAACCTTAAGAATATTTCACGCATTTGAGCCCATTGAACATCATGAAGGTTAAAAGGATTAAGCTCTCGGCGTTGATCAATCCATAAGGGATGCGCCAAGCATTTGACTTCATCAAAAATTCTTTAAGGTGATTGAAGGCATATCCGGCCTTTATAATGACTTCTGGTGACTACCGTATTAAGTCAGCATCGCTACCCTCCCGAACTAGTCTCATAGCAAGTCACCAACCAGGAGGAATGGGGGCTTGGTGAGCTCTGAGCAAAGGATTTAACCATCGATCATCGACTGGCCGACTACGAGTGTATTACAGAGTACCTCTAACCATTACACCACACGCGCGCTACTGAGCTTCATAGGAATGACTGGATACAAATTAGACATATGTGACTTGTGAGGGATACCTCCTAAAAAAGATTGGTAGCAATACATCGACCTCTAAAAGATATAGGGCCTGCTTTTCCTAAACAAGGGAAAAAAGGACGAGCACGCACAGATTTTACGTCGCCTCAAACCAGGATTTAATCCAAGAGGTGGTGCAAAGTCAAACTATGAAGTCAAGCCGACAACTCAGGAGTGGAATACAACCAAACCTGCAGTGATTACTATTGATTTCCTTCGCTAAGTTGTCTGCACAAAGCCGCGTTCTAGCCGACGAATGTTTGCTAGCCATATAACAAGTGAAGAATATCTGAAGAATCCAAAAAATACATAAAAACTTTAGCACTTTCTAGAATTTAGGATGGACGGTAAATTACCTTCTTGCATAAAACAGCGGGATCTTCACCAACACGTTCACCATTGAGGTAATAGGCAGGATCATCTCCACCTAAAAGTGTTTCTCAGAACTGTATTGCAAGTCCCTCAAAAATTATGGAAACAGCTCGAAAAAGAATGTCAAAAAAAATCCAAAGCAACTGATTATGGAAGAAACCCATCGAAAATCATGTACTCTTAGATAAAAGCTGAAAAGTATTAAGATCTCGGCGTTGATCGATCCTTGAGGAATGCGCAATGCTTTCGTCTTCAATTTTTAACATCGTTTGAGGTGATTGAATGCATATCTGGCCTTTACAATGGCTCGCGATGGCCTCCAGCTGAACCGAGTCAGTTCTGGTTATCCTCCCAGAGAAGTCTGAGACCAGTCTGACACATTTACCAACCCCGAAGGGATTGATGGCTTGGTGAGCCATTAGCGAGATCGAACCATTGGCCTTGTGTGCGACGCAGCGCACCTCTAACCACTCCGTCGCATGCGCCCTACTTCTAGGTAACTACAAAAAACTTGGGTTTTACTTTGTTACCATGATTTACTATTGAATCATATCTGTTGAAAAATTCACTTCCTTCATAAGGATGACATAGAAAGAGCTGTGACAACCAAAGTATATTCCACTCAAAAAAGACAAGCTTGGCAATGTGAAAATACCACGAAATATAACCTGGCCAGAAACATTTAGGGATCTAAAATATCCGTCTGCACTTATGCATACAACCTGCGGTCCAAGAACAGCTTAATTGGGTATGTATATGTGCTTACCAGACCAAACCCGTCAAAAGTTAGCTGCTAACAGTTTCATTGATTCAAATCGAAGAAAGAGTAGTAGAACAACTATGGCCTTGAGCGTTTTTGGCATCGATGAAACGCAAGTTCAACTCCGCCTATGGTCGAGTGTTCTGCATACGATTCAATGTCCTCGGATCTGTATTCATGACCGCATACATTTCTCCTCCAACCATCTAGCCATTGATAGACAATCAAAGAACAAACACACCATCGGTTTCCTTGCGACGTTTCACTGCAGAACAGACTTTATTACACATCAAACGAACCATCACCGCCACAGAAGAACTATCCTGACCACCCGAAAGTGGCAAGAAATATCCATTCTGAAGTTGAAAGATTCGTAAACATAGAAACGTATAATACGGAAAAAATTGCTTGACCATTTTACTTCTCCTCAAATAATGCCACAGCCAAGCCGGTGGTCCATGGCAGAGTTCTTCGCTGGGACCTTAGTAGACGTTCCGAGATATCCGATATCTCTTCAGTCACAGGCAAATGACCATCCAGAGTAAACTTGCCATCAAAAGGAATTGTGTCATATTCAGGAAGAAGAGCTGCCTAAATATGTAACAGCTGGTTTAACATCGAGACATTTGTAACATACATACATACATGGATTTACCACATATGTACGCATACACGCCTATACACATGAGATGCACACACGCACATACATACATACCTCACCTGGTAACAACTGCTGCTATTTCGATGACGGTATATGACCGTTTTCACTCAAGTCCAGCATTGCTGTTGTTGTACACTTAAAGTTATTCAATATATAGAAGACGAATACAAAGGGATAAATGAAGACATGATACAAGGCACTGAAGTGATCCGTCTTCGCAATGTTTCTTTCACACCGTTTGTTTCAAGCGTTTTCTAAAGACTACGCTCAAATTTCCATATGTCTTATGATTATTATTGGAGGCAACATGTCATGTGGTCTGATGATGGGTTCTTGTACAGCCCGATTCACGTGTTTCGGGCTTGAGCAGCCCCTTCTGTTGGGCAGGCCCTTCGCCTTTAGTCGATCTCTGGGGCGCTCCAGTCCCCCTAGATAGAGTAGGAGACGACGAACGATTTACACAATTGCCGTCAAGTGAAAAATTACTAGATCGGCAGCGTTGTACACAATTGCTCTTGGCTGGTATTTTCGAAACATTACCAAATAAAAACACAAACGCACATGAACAGATCACATGATATGTTGGCTCAATTAATAATTATGAGACAAATTTATATTTGAGCAAAGTCTTCAAAAACACTCGAAACAAACGGTATAATGTTTGTAAAAATACCAGCCAAGAACGATCGAGTGTACAACACTGTCGATCTAGCGATTTTTCACTTAACAGTAATTATGTTAATCAATCGTTCGTCGTCGCTTCCTCTTAGTGGGAGAGTGAAGCAACCCCAGGGGACTAGCTAATATGAAGGGCCTACTCCACTGACGCGGCTGCTCAAGGCCGAACGACGTGTATCGGACTGTATAAGAGCCCATTAACAGACCACATGACATGCTGGCTCAAATAATAAATAAGAATGTTTCTTTTTTCCCCTGTGCGGATCCCAGTACTTCTAGCATCCAACTCGTTTTTTCGTCTTCTTCTTCAACATCATATAATGCTAGATGAGCACGTCTCATAATCCCAAGAATAGCCTAGTTGTGGCATTCCATGGGGCGTTTGTTATTGGCTGCAGAAACCTAATCTGGGGAGGGCTTGCTTCGTGCGCACGGCGACGAGCATCACATCCACTCAGCCCCGACGCCCCTCCAATATAATGATAGCAAAGTTAAGAAAAAAAGTCAACGTACGGTATCCTCTATGTCAAATTGAGGTATCATCGCGTAGACTTTGCCATTTTGTGCGATTGTTGACATTCCGTCGTAGTAAACTCGATGACCATCACAACCACGAAAATTGCTATAGAGATATATCCCACCAGCCTAAAGGGCAAAACTCAGCAACAAAGTGAAAGAATGACCAATTAAAAATCTTAAAACAACGTCTTAGCGGGTATATGTACACATAAATATATTAAACATGTATATGTACATACATATGTCCACAAATTTTGAGTGATACACATAACTGGACGTCAGACAGAAATTGAACCCGCATTTCTGTAACTGTACAGAATGTAACAGAGTTTAATAGATAGAATGTAGCCTACAACATTCCTAAGTCTTGACTGCTCTTCGCAAAACATTTTCCGCTAATCTTTCCATGTACATTCAACTGCGGTTCTTGGCCATTATGAAGCTGCAAAGGAAAAACCGATCTCTTTCGCTAAACCAGAACTTTTCATAAGAATGTTAGTAATCATTGAAAAGCTTGAACCTCCGGCTAGCGCTGTATGTGGTCACTTTTTCCGAAAGACCCTTTCACAATTCTGTGAAATGAAAATAAAGTTATGCCTCACATCGGCTGCGCAATTCACTTATACTTCGCTGGAAGCATGATAAGCATATAAACGTTTTAAGTCTTCTAGTATCAGAGTCATGAGTCTGATCTGGAGTTCCTTCCGAAGCGGAGAGAATATACCGATTGACAAAAAATCGCACTTCTGTGAAGTGCTAATGGATCGAACACGGACGGCCGGTGAATCGAATCTGCGGCCATCAGACCCCGACTGTGGATTAGCCTGTAAACAAGTAAGCCGAATGTGTCAAACTCGATCGTGGTGCACTGCAGAGAAACGCTCTTTCTATAAAATAAGCAGAGCGTTGGAATCCTTCTACTTACGATATTGAATGGTTAATAATAGTCTGAGAAAGGAGCTCTGTCTTGCTAGAAAAATGCGTGTGTGAAACACATAGGTTTTTCTTCTGTAACAACGTCAAAACAAAGCTTTTTAGTAAAACGGCCATGTGTCGTTGTAGCAGAGATTTGGGCTTTCGCATGATTACTAACACTCATACGAAAAGTTCTGTCCAGCGAATGAGATCGGTTTTTCATTTGTCGCCTTATAATGGACAAATACCTCAATCAGTCACATATGAATTAGATTTGCTGTAATGAAATAGCGTCAAACCAGACAAAATTTCTAGACTTCAGCCCACATATAAGCCCTGCCGAAACCTAGTATATGTACTAGGGTCTTTTCAACGTTCCTGCCACGGTTAGCGACGTTCATCTCTCCCTCTTCCTCTTTATTCCTTCTTTTTTCCTTTATAAATCTGCCTACATCAACTGTGTTCTACATTTAGTACACGCGATTAGAATCAAATACAAACGTCACAAATTACCCTTTCCAAAACGCGTGCCAACCAATTGCCCAACCGGCGTTCAAGTGCTGCTATCACTCTTTCTTCGACACAAGCTCGATCTTTCAACGACAAACCGTCTACGCTTTGTCCTGACAAGCGCATACCGGCTTTGGACTCAGTAACACTGATAGACTTTGGATAGGCGTTTAGTTAACTAGAAACCTTATTATTCAACCGCTCTCGTGGTCGCAGAGTGATGGCACAACAAGAGTGCAACTTGTTGGCACGAGCGCTCTGGAAAGGGTAGTGCGGGTTCAATTGTCGACTGACGTCCAAAGCTTACATGTTGCCCATCTGCTGGGCGACTGTATGATCAAATACGAGATATGAACCTTCTGACTTGCTCCAATAATCAGCTGATTGATGCGCTGGCTCGAATTTCCCAAAATATGGATACTTCCGCTTCCATTGCAAATGATATCCACTCCACGAGTCCCCAGTTCAGTATGTCGTCTGTGATAGGGTTATATTCCTTTTCAATTGAACGCTTTTTCCAACTCCTCGTCTCTTTTCTCTCCTGACTCTTCCACTCTTTGTCCTTCTTTCATATTTACACAACGTAAGAAGTTTCAATAACAAGGTACATACGTGTAAGATGTCCATAACTCCTCACAAATCTCGAAACCAATCGTGACATTGTCTGATGATCTCAGAACGCCATCTCCGAATGGAACCGTTTCCTTCAAGTTGAGAAGTCACCATTCAAGCCTAAATTGTTATGAAACCTAATAACGTTGAATACACAAATAGGAACCTGATCAAAGCCATAGGCACCGTCGAGCTCGAATGGAATCGTATGCAATGACTTCGACCACCGAACAAACCAGCGACTCTCACGATACACATCGTCATCACAAAGAATCATTTTTGGGCGTATGAGCAGGATTTTCCTGCAACACTTGGGAGTGAACAGTGCACTCTAAAGCATAGAGTTTATCGAGGGATTTTACAACCAGACAACATCCAATGAAAAAAAATTAACAACTAAAAAAAACGAGGTCAATTCTTCCAAGAACTACTGTTGCTCATCACCTTCATCGAAGAGGCCCTCGATAAGATCAACTGTAAGAAGAAAGTGTAATGTTCTCATTTGGCAGATTGGAGGGAGTCACACACTAATCCTAGCAGTTCTATGTTCGCCGTACGGACTTGAACCCTCGAATACGCTGGAATGACTTGGCCTTCCGTATACGAAAAGGATAAAACTCTTAACGTTGATCAATCTCTGAGAGATGCGCCATGCATCCGACTCTGTCGTGAATCGTTTTAGGTGACTGAATGCATGTCTAGCCTTTACCATGACGGTGACCTACCCGACTACGGAGAGATAGGAAGACTTAATGAGCCTCAAGTTCGGGAATGAATGGTCGACTATCGCTATATTCAACTTCTTTCACAATCCAATGACCACGAAGTTGATGATCAAGTCTTGTTCGCCCAACATTATGAAGCCTTCTTTCTCCTCAGAGCCGATGATTCAAGTTGATAACCCACAGTCGTTCGTTCTCACGCTGCTGATCTTCGTCTTCAATCAAACGGTGATCCACCGAGAAAATTCGCCTCGGACGGCAACAAAGACAAAGATCCACAACGTGAAGGTAAAGGGCTGAGATAATCAACTCGAATCATCGGCTTCAAAAAAGATGATGATGTCGGAACGCTAGCCGAATGATACTTGTTTATCAACCATGAGATATTAGCTAAATCATAGAGAAACCGTTGATGAGCGACAATGCCGAGTTGGCAGAAACGCTGGTTTAACCAGCTGCCAGTGTTTGGAAGAAAATACAGATTTTTAAGATGCGAAACTACTTGAGCATAATAGCGGGCACATTTCAAAAGTAGCAGTAGAATACGTTGAACAAAAAAGATTGCCCCTTTCGGGACCATGGCCCAACCCTCTGTATCTCTAACCCCCGGCGTGCTGCGTTTAACAGTGGCGACTAACCCCAGCGTAAAGTGACGTCTAACAATGGCACGCTGGGGGTTAGACGCAACTGCTAGAAGCAACATGCTCCATCGTAAGGCGCAACATGCCATTATAAGACGCAATGCGCTGGGGGCTAGAGATGGGGGTCCGTGGTCCCGAAAAGGTTGAACCTTAACCTGAAGCCTCGGAGAACTCTCGAAAAAAAAGCCACCATGAGAAACTGAAGCAAAAAAAAAAAAGAACTGCAAATGTAACATACCCATTCAAAATAGTTACAAGGCAATTGTATAGAAGCATCCGCTGACGAACGGGCATCCCAGTTACTATCATCAGTTCCGGCCACTGGAATACATAATAAACAAGAGTGTACAAGATCAGCAGACCTCACTAAACTCACTTTTTTAGAGTTTTTCCACAATCTCTTTCAATATCTCCCACGAGTGGATCTCCGTATCCCATTCGAAGAAATGGTCAGCACATCCATAGCCAGGAATCTCAAGTTCAGGACCGAGTCTCAATCTCGCACCTCTTCGGTTCGCTTCCTCGCAAGCTGTTTGGAATTCACACAATCGGAGGCGATCATTCGAAAAATGTGCTCTACCACTACAACTAAGAAAATGATACCTAATAATATTGAATGTGGTACGCAAACAATCATCCAAAGTGGGATTTAAACCCGCGTTTTACCTTTACCGAGGGACACGTCTTACCACTACACCACTGAGGCCATCATAAAAGGATAAAGGATAAAGCTCTCGGCGTTGATCAATCCCTGAAAGATGCGCCATGCAATCGACTTCAATTTTTAACTTCGTTTGAGGTGATTGAATGCATATCTGGCCTTTACAATGACTCGCGGTGGCCTCCCGCTGAACCGAGTCAGTGCTGCTTATCCTCCAAGACAAGCTGAGACCAGTCTAGGTACCAATTTATCGACCCCGGAGGGATGGATGACTTGGTGAGCCATGAGCGCGAGATCGAACCATTGACCTCGTGTGCGACGCAGAGCACCTCTAACCACTGCGCCACATGCGCTCGAGGCCATCATACCACTGCTACAAAGCACTAAGAATAAAGGAGTCATATGGATTATACATGTAGAAAAGGCTGCAATCTCAACTGGGTTCGATTACAAGATATGACTACTCGAACAAACCCACTAAAAGTTGGTAGCTAACAGCTACCATAGGTTATATTGATGAAAAAGTGGTAGCAAAGCAGTGATCTCAATGGCGCAGTGGTAGAGGATAAAACAAGGGTTCGACTCCCTTCTAGAGTCGAGTTTTTGCGTAAAAATAAATATTTTACGTTGCATACTTACAACATCTACCAGTGCTATAACGCAGCAAAGATAAAGATATAGATTGAGGGATGAATATTTAAAGAATTTGGTAAACTGTACGACTAGACCACCAAGGTCAGCGCTTACCATAACTCGTTCTTCGGCATAGTCATAGTGGTAGCAAGCGCCCCCGATAAGAATTAAACACGGGTTCAATTCCAGCTTGGGGTCGAATGCTTTGCATAGATCATTCAACACCATTAGGTATATAGTTAAACATTTCAACACTGCTGCCATAAAAGCGCTAAAATGGAAGAAAATCTCGTAGATTGTACGACTGACTAGTCAGGATTCGTTGAAGGTTTCCAGCAAAATCCAAAGCCCAATTGCTGACGGTACAAACGGCCAGACAGACACGACGATTCCACGGTGAAGCCATGACGATGCCGTATATTTATGGTTCGATCCCAGTCTAGAAGAATTTTTATAACCTGTAATAATCCAGAATAGAACTTTCGGTACCTGTACGTATAACGGCAACTATCAAAACCCAGTCTCATTCGCCGAACAGGAACTTTTCATAGGAGTGCTAGTAATCATTCGAAAGCTTAAATTTCTGGCTAGAGCCACACGTGGCCGGTTTTCGAATGGGTCCTTGTATAACGCTGTAAAGTCTTAAATAAAATTGTGTTTCACACGACCTCGCGTTTTTTTTATCTCGCTTATATTTCGCTAGACAAAACTTCTTCCCATGAGTGCTAGTAGTCATTAGAAAGCCTTTCCCGAAGAACTCAAAAAAAGTGTCTGCTTTTTGTAAAAGCTCTTCTGAGAGAGCGGTAGGAGGAAGAAATGATTTGTGCTTTACACCTCACCGGACAGAGCTGTTTCTTCAGACTACTAGTAATCATTCGATAGCATAAGTTTCAATGATTCAAACACGATAATCACCTTTATTTGACCGCCGATTGCGGTGTTATGATGTTTAGATAAATCCAATGATGTAGAGCGGTGTGCAAAAACGTTTACGTCAGCCGGGATTTGAACCGAGATCTTACTCGTTCCGGGGAGCATGTGCCAAACCGTTGCACCACCGACGCTCGTTTTGCACTCCACGTAGTAGCGGAAAGAGTGCAACGGTTTGGCAAATGCTCCCCGGAACGAGTGAGATCTGGGTTCAAATCCCGGCTGACGCAAACGTTTTTGCACACCACTCTACATCATTGGATTCATACACTGGTTACTTCCAAAAAATATCGTTAGCAGGGAGAATAAGACCGCGTTTTACATTTTCGGTGACCTTGTTCACCGTCTTGCCACGGGGTCGGGGGAACGGGAGGTGGGGGGGAGGGGGGGGGGGGCGGCAATTGAACGATGGCTTGGTCATTAGATATGTGGAATGCAATTTTTTATTCAATGGGGGATTTTTTCTCTGCTTTGAAGGGAAACTTCAGATACTACGAAAGTTCCTCTACATGTTAATATGCTTTTCGTGCTCCCAGCGAACCACACGTGTGAAAAAAATTGAGGCGCGCAGGGGTGTGAAATATAAATTTATTTTGAATATTACAGCGTTATAAAAAGGTCTTTTCAAAAACCGGCAATGTTGAACTCTGGCCAAAGATTTAAGTTTTCGAGATTACTAACAATTTTATGACAAGTTGATCTGTTCAGCAAATGGCATCGGCTTTTCATTTGTCGCAGTCTAACATATAAGCAACGAACTTTCCGCTAATATATCGACTGTGCCTTCAAGAAATCTCGTAGCTATTTACTACCACTTAGAATAAGTTTCTTTGGAAGTTCCTTCCAGTCCACATAGTTTCTGCGAATTGCATACTTGTCCATAACCAGAAATAAAAAACCGATCTCAATCGCTGCAGAGGGGATCTTCATAGGAGTGTTAGTAAGCATTTGAAAGCTGAGATTTCTGGCTACAGCCCCACATCGCCGGTTTTCGAAAAAGCCTTTTTTTGACGCTGCTATAGAACGAAATTTCTTGGGCTACAGACGTGCATATTTCTAACCCGACAGAGTTCTTTCTTTGGATTATTAGTTGTTATTCGACCGCGCAATCGTTCCTAATTCCATCGCTGTGCTCATATCCTATTACGACCGTTTCTCTGCAACACAGCAAGTAAAATAAGTTGAATTCGCATGTGCGACTAAGGAGGTCTTTGGCCAATTCACGAGCCGCTGACGCGATGTCACAAGAGTGGTCCAAGATCTATCGATCACCGCCTCAACGCACGTAGCCGCCTCAACCAGGTGCACGTGAATTGGCCAAAGACCCTCTTGGTCGCGTATGCGAATTCAACTTATTTTACCTGCTGCGTTTTAGAGAAACAATCTTCTTACAATATAAGCAGAGCGTTCGAATCAGCAATGATTATTATCAAATGATTACTGATAGCCGAATAAAAGGGCTCTGTCTGGCGAGAGTTATGCGCGTCTGTAACGCAAGAAATCTCGTTCTATAACAACGTCAAAAAGAAGGGATTTCAAAAACCGACGATGTGGGGCTGTAGCCAGAAATCTGTGCATTCGAATGGTTTCTATAAAAAGTCCCTGTGCAACGAATGAGATCGGTTTTTCACTTGTTGCCTCATTATAGACAAATACCCTGATTGAACGACGTTAACTTGCGTAATCAAACCTTTGTGTATAATGACAGCGTCATGGAAAAATACACACGTCAAGGCACTTTTTGCTGGACAAAGCTCTTCTCCTAGACTTTTAGCAATCATTCGATAGCATGATTCTCGGCAATTTCAACGTGGTACATGGTTTCCAAAAAGATTTCTCTAGTGCGCTGCAATGGCCAAAAGAAGGTTGAGTTTCGCACTCGACGCGTGTTTGAAAGCTTGAACGTGCGGACGAGATCATAGAGTACCAGAGCTGCATGTTCCATTTGGAGTTTTTCAGCACGGAGAAAAAGAAATCCCAATACGTCGCTTTTGAAATTAAAAGTGCAAAAGCATATGGAAGACAATGGGGTGATCGCATGAAAGGTTCCACTAATGTATTACAGCACTTGATGTAGTGAAGAGGACAAAGAACATCCGACTCCGTGCCCACCTTTTCGATCGACAATTATCCCCGCCCTAACGTATGCAGCAGAAACCTGGTCGCTACGTACACAGGATGAAAGATCACTTGGTGTTATCTAATGCGCAGTCGAAAGGTCGATGCTAGGAGTATCCCGTATTTCGCAAATGAGACAAAGGATCCGAAGCTCCGACCTACGTCAACGATCGAAAATCAGAGACGCCGTTCTACACGCCAGGATATCGAAACTTCAACGACAACCGATGGACGAGAGCCGTTACCGACTGGATTCCCCGGGACGTCAAGCGCTCTAAAGGAAGACCACTGACCCGTTGGTTCGATTTCTTCACGAAAGCGGTAGAAGAAAGATATGATGCTCAGCGAATCCCCAGAGCGAGGAGGACCCACTGGGCTACTCTTGCACGTGATAGGGAAAAATGGAAGAGTTGCTGGTACCCGCTCGAGTCACTCGACGATCAACGGGACGACAGGTGATGGGTGATTACAGCACTAAGACTGGTGCATAGAATAGCACGAGTTGGTCCGGACGACAATGTAAACAAGTAAACAAACAATCTCCGAGGAGTGAGTACTGACTCGTAGAATGACACGTTCTATGGGTGACTGCGACTCGTGAACTAATCGACGAGCAAAAAATTGAGGAATTCCCGTTTTCTTCTCAACCTCAGCACGACGGATCAATATGTATTCTTTTCATGGGTGACCTAACTCGAGGTTTATAAAGGTTCGACATTTGACTCAGTGCCATCGTAAAGACCGCGGAGAATTGTGGGCAATGAACTCGAGACTCCGCAGTCGGTCTGACTCCGAAGGAAGGAGAAGGCGTCAAAATCTCACCGATTAAGGCTCTCTGTCAATCTCGTGTTAACCCTTTCGAGATCGTGGACCACCTATTTTGTATCTCTAACCTTCGGCGCGGCAACACTGGACGGTCTGCTCCACCTCCTCTGCATCTCTAACCCTCAGTGTGTGAAAGCATCAGTGTATTATTGTATCATTTCGATTGTATTGTTGTTGTTATAATCCATGTTATGTTATATGTAGTCATATTATGTTGTTAGAAGTGGAAAAATAACAACAATAATACAATTCAGAAAAAGAATGCTCGAAGAATTAGAACTAATCATTTTTAGAATTAATTATTTTGAATGTTTATTAAGAGGTTTAAAAACAGTCGATGTCATGGAACAATAATACGATTGAAATAATACAATAATACATTGAATGCGTTCCCACTCTGGAGGTTAGGGATGCAGAGGAGGTGGGTCCACGATCCCGAAAGGGTTGATTAAATCGTGAACGAAGACATTTTCACACATTGCAACGGCTTCTCATTCGTCAAGTGATTGTATCGCGAAAAAAAAAGATAGCAGAACAGGAGCCCTGAAAGTGCAGTGGTTAGTACGCGACCAAGGAGAGGGCGAGGCTCGGGTTCAACTTCCGCCCGCTGCTCAGAGTTTTGCATATCACTCAACACCATTGGATATGTAATTGTGATATCATATCATTGTTGAAAAGAAACGTTGAAATAAAGAATATCTAATGATTAGAGGATTTGAAGAGTTCGAGAACGGTGAGGACTTTAGACAGAGCTTGGTGTAATGCTCTGTCACTTACTGAATCTTACCCTATACCCTGTCAATATAAAAAGTGTGATCTCATCCTTTCTGCGTTCATTTAATTCTTCCAAAACCATCCTAATTTATCTATCCCAGGAAAGGGGTGGGGGGGGGGGTTAATAATATGCAAACCACTGACACTAGTTGGGAGTTGAACCCGCATTTTACCCCTCTCAGGATCGAGCGGTACGTTGCGTACCGTGCCGCGCGGCGTCAAATCTCACTCAGCTATTGTAATGGCGGAATCGCGTCTTGTGGGAATGCATGCGCAGACATGCAGATGCCGCCTCCTGCGACTGCCAGGTAAGCGACGGCGCGATCCCGCCTGTCTATCAACGCTGGCCCTTAAAGGGTTACCAATGGCGATGACACGTGCTACCAATATACCACTGATGACACCGTTGTGCTACCAGTCCTTCCTCGATCCCACATCCTACGTCTGCGTGCACTTTGTGCACCTCAACCGTTTCAAAATTAGCGTATGTGATGTGGTTGGTATTTTACTTTAACCCTTTCGATGCCATGTGTCCCATATGTAGGGCAGACGTTTGCTTCCAGCGGCGTTGAACCGCTGACCTTCTTTCATTAGACTGACGCTCTGCCTCTGATCTAAGCTGCCAGAATGTGGTTTACGTTGGTGACATGCCGCCAATATTACATGCTATTGCTGGTGGGCTTCTACAAAACGAATGTTACTAATTGCGTGCCTTCACAGTTTATATCGTGTTTGAGCAAAACAGTTGCCTCCATGCGGGATTGAACCGCAGACCTTCTGTTTACGAGACAGACGCTCTGCCACTGAGCTATAGAGGCCATGGCTGGTTCACGATAAAATCCACTGTTAAAGTGAACGCGCTTTCACAGTGAAACAAAGTTCTCTTCGTAATTAACGATTTTCTACATTTGTATCGTACTCGCGTGGAACTATATCCATGAGAGATTGATGTGCTAGTGCTCGTTTGCGAGACAAAGAGTTTGCCACTAGGATATTGGGTCTCGCTAGATGACGACGATGAAATATTCCACTAAAAAGAAATGTTCAGCAAAGTTGCATATTGAGAGTCTCGCGTGTTGTTTCGGCTGCTGCTTGAGGATTTCACCTTCTCTAAATTGCCGTAGAATATTGGTCGGGAGGATTCTCCTCGAAATTTCGGAGGTAGCTTCGCTAAAGCGTTTCTAGACGTTTATTTGATTGACTGCAAAAGAATGTGGACAAGGGAGGAACCAGCGCGATGCTTATCACCGTACTTCCTGATACATCGAATCACTAACCACTGCGCTACCCCACTCCTAATGTTGTTATTGACACGCATTGTTGATCCGTCTTCACAGCGTTTTTCTTCACTGTGCAATCCCAAACTTCTAGCATTCACTTCGGTTTTTTTTCGTTTTCTCCTTTAAAGTCGTTAGAATACTGGTTGAGCTCGTTTCTGCAATCTCGAGGACCTGGCTGTGCCTTCCATAGGGCCTTCGTTGTTGACCACCGGAGAGCGTGGGGATGGCGATCCGCCGACGCGCGCCACGACGAGCATTACGGTTGGTCAGCTACAGCATCCCTTAGAGTTGTCATAGCAACTGTAATTTGGAGAACGACCATTTGTTTATTCAAAATTATGTTGAACATTGCATGGGTGTCAGTTAAGGGAGAGCGAAGCATCCTGCGGCTGTTCATTTGTCATGTCTCTATGCTTCGTTCACATTCTTGAAAAGCAGCAGCAATAGTCTCTCGCCGCAAAGTGAAAAAGCAAGAGGAAATTCAATAATAGGACAACCTCCCATGTGCGAAAACCACTAGACTCTACGTTAGATAAGTTAACAATTGATTACAAGATATCTAGGAGAGAGCTTCCGTGCACCAAAATAAATCATCGCAAAGGAAACTGCCTCCTTGCAAGCTATACACGGACCACTGTTTCCCATTGTAAAGACCTCCATGGAGGTCATATCGTTACGAATGTGTTTATGATTTGGCTTTATGGCAACTTGTTGAATCTATGCAGCAGGTATGACTCATCCTACCGAATCAAGATGATAAAACATTCAGTCAAGAGTCAAAAGCCAGGTTTTCATTGCTCACATCATGAGCGGTGTTGGTGTTTATTTTTTCCTGAATGTCAGAAAGTGGTTTATACCTAGTAGACTCACATTGAAGACTTCCTTCGACATGTGTATTTGCACGCAAAATTTTGTTTGAAATGTTGTTATCTTTCTAAGTGTGTATGGAGTTCACATCCCCGAAAAGAAACAGGATCTCATCATTGTCTTGTGAGTCAAGATTTCCAGCATGCAACAATTATTATTCAAATGAGCAACACTCACTGTAAGTGGAGGTAAGATCTTTTGAAGTTGACAGAAAAATGTTCATACAACTCATATTCAGTGGTGGAGGATACTTATACAAAATTTTGGTGCCGGTGGAGACGCCTCTAAAACCGAATTCTGTTGCTGAATCGTCAGTCACATGTCATCTGCCTAAAAAGTTCTCAGTTCTCAGCCACTTGTACACTGGCATATTCGTACTCGATATTTCAGTTAATCATTGACTGTAAACGTGGTCGAGACGCATATGATAAGAAGTTGATAGCCAAGCTGAGTATTATGAGAAGTTCTTGAGCACAAAAACGCACTATGAGTAAGGGTTATGGTGATAAGAGGTAATGGCCGATTACTCAGTAATGAGGTTCCCTGTTATTTTACAAAGTATATTTAGGTATAATGCTGACTGTGCAGTAAATCAGGAATTGCAAGCTTTTCATGTTCTCACTAGCGTTCCTATGCTAGTGTACTTTTATTATTCCCTCTATAGGCAAATATGCGGCGGGAAACATTGCTGTGTTCTGATCAACGTTCGTATGACTACACGTCTTTGATATTCCGTCCACAAGCTACACAGCTTATAACATTCCGATGTTCTGAACGTTTCTATGTGAATATGTTCTTAATATTCCGTCTATAAGCAGAAAAATGGCTTATAACATCGCTATATTCCGCATAACATTCGTATGTCTGAATGTTTTTGACCCATCCAGACGCTTTACTGTAAGTAACATTTCGATGTTCTGACTAACGCGATGTTAATACGTTATAATATTTCGTCTATAAGCAATCATACAGCTCATAACATTCTTACGTTCTGATTAGCGCTCCTATGTTTCATAATCCATCTGTAGGCTCTTACATGTACATCTGATTGCCTTAATTCTATTGGCTGTGGCGAAATAGCGTCGCATAAGAAATATTCCCTAGCCTTTGTTTTGTATATACTCGGCTAAAACCAACGTGATTAGAAATCCAAAACAGCTTCCGTCACGTTTAAGAACGTTAATCTCTCTCTCTGTTCTTTCTTATCTCTGCTGTCTTATTTGACTTATATCTAACCAACCTCGACCATGTCCCACAACAAGACACGAACAGTCAGAGTTGACTACAAACACCTAAAGATCACGGCAATCTTCTACGGTACGTACATGACTATTCAGAATTGTACCTCTTCTCACTACCATTACTATACCATATGTGCAGCAGACACCATAGTCATCGGACGTCACATAGGCCTGCTCAGAAAACCGCTCCAGGGATATGTTTCTCCACTGCAGCAAACTCTTAATAAATAGAAAGTTCACCAAAACTTCACCTATCTTGAGGTTATTCAGACTGAATCTTTCCACTCCGACATAATACCATCCCAATGGCCATCGTTTATCTCATGCTCTCATAAGAGTTATCGTCAATGAACATTGGTGTTTTCGGTCATGGCATACCAACATGCCAATAAGACCGCGTCGTAGCTGATGCCTTCCTTCTGCTTATTGTGCGGCAGCATACATAGTTCAACGACCATGTCATGGTACACCTATGTCGACTCTTGGCATATTCAGATACAGGCCTACTCCAAAAATCATTGCGTTACTATTCCACGACTGGAATAAGTGCCGTTAATGATTGGTGTAAACCAAGTCACAAATCGTATATCAGTCAGAAGTAAGCATATCTTGAATATTTCTTTGTATTGGCAGCAGTGTGCACTAGCCTGAATTTGTTCCGTGGGCCGTCGTTGACGCCGAATTTATGACCACACAAACTGTCTTCCATTTGTTGAAACCTTTCATAGCAAAATTTTGTTCCCCGCATCTGTGCGACTATGTTCAATCATTTGAGTCTATTAGTAGATGGCACTCCTCTTTGACGGATTCTTGCATCAGTCTGAATATTAGTGATCGCTACATTAACAGACTTATCGAGATCAAATTAATTTCCAGCCTCAGTTTTTGGCTAGAAGGTGTCCGTGAAAAATGATTGAAACCTTCAAGAAATCCTATCGGCATGCTATCGCAAGTCGTACATGGTGCGTCAAAATGTTTCTACCACTGCTTCTAATCTCTTTAGGTGGCATATCGCTGCATAAAACCATATTTGTCCAAAGTTTTCACGGTATTTTGACATTCAACTACGACCTCCAACAGCAACTCCTCACAACAAATATGAAAGTAGCCTTTCGCTTCGTTACATCTCCTGCACGATTAAAACCAGTGACATGGTGGGTTACTACAATTGTTTAGCTGGCGCCGAGACAAACCTTGTGAGCACGATATGCTCTGGTGAGACAACAGCGAATATTATCAATGTCGCATTTTGTTAGATATGACTGTTCTCCATCTACTGAGACTTTTCATAGCAAGATTTGGTTACTCAACGTGAATCTTGTGCAACAGCGTCCAATGATTTGAACCTATCAATAGATGATAATCCTATTTGTGTAACCCTAATATTAATTAGGAACTAGGATATCAGTGATTTCTGCGAAAAAAACTAAATGAGACTGAATTTCCCAGCCTCAGTCCATCGCAGCGAGGTTATTGTGAGGAAATGGTCGATATTTTCAAGAAATCCTGTCAGCATACTGTCGAAAATTCTACCTCGCCCTCGTAACGTTTCTTTCACTGCTTGTCATCTTCATGGTCAACTTCGTCGCTGCAGAAGCGGTATCTAAACTGAGGTTCCATGTTATCTAAGTAATGTCGGACGCACTTCGATTGCAACTTGGCATAACAATATGAGAGCAGCTTCTCGTCTCCGTCATACCTCTTATACGACTGAAACCAGTGACATTGTAAGTATACAATTGCTTAGCAGAGACAAATCTTGTGTGCACGACATCATTTGGTGAAACGACACTGGTTATTATCATTGTCGTCGTTGCCGCGCCCACTGTTCCCCATATGTTAAGACTCTTAATAACAACATTTGGTAGCCCAAGGTGGATCTTGTGCGACAAGGCTCAATTATTTGAGTCAATAATAGATGGCGCTCTTCTATGCGGATCCTTATAATGATATGAATAATAATGGCTACTACGCTAACAAACATAATGCAATTAATTTATTTCTATCCTCAATCCTTGACAAAGAGGCGTCTATAAAAATATGGTCGATATACTCGAAGCCCTTTCGGCATGTTTCTTTCGTCATCTGCTTGGTTGGTATTATGGCTGCAGAAACAATATTTGTTTTTTGTTTTGCGCAGTATTCTGAGCTAACTATCGGCACACCTTTCAACTGCAACTCGTCATAACAAACATGACAGCAGTACCTTTTGTACGTTTGAAATTATGGACAACGTGGATTGCTATAGTTGTTTAGACGAAGCTGAGACAAACCTCTTATGTACGGTGCGGCTTCCTATGGTGCGACGATAGTGGGTATTATTTGTCCCTCGACTCTATCCAATAGTTATATATACGTCGACAGATTACCTAGATAGGATGATATTGCACTTCAACTTCTCTCCTGTTTTTTTTTTACTTGCTTGTTTGTAATGTTTCATGCAATTGGGAAACAGTAACCTTTCCCAGCCAAAAATCTTTTGTTTCAGTGCATTTCTGAGGATCAATCAAGCAACTTCAGAAGAACATCATCGACTGACTTTTCTTCCTTGTACGAACTTTTGAGCTTTCTTAATCCACTTGAGCTATTTAATAAGATTAAAATATCTAATTTATAGTATCCCTATAGATTGAATATACACCACCGACTGATCTTTCTTCTCGAATAAAGTTCTAAGCTTTCTTGATCCACTTGAGATGCTTAGTAAATTCAAACTTCTATAGTTGTTTTATCCTTTTAGATTATACGTTCGGCACTCTTCTCTATGTATCCATTTATTTTTGACTTGTGCTCAGTCCGTTCAGTCAAACCGAAGTTGTGTCGAGATTTCTTTTTGTGGTGGACTTTTTTGTAGCTACACAGAATGCAGTTATGTATGATTCTGGCTGCGTCACCAATCAAAACATTCGGCTCATAGCATTCCTATGTGCTGACTTAGTTCCTATTTGATGATGTTTTCGATATTTCGTCTAAAGCAAATAAATGGCCTATAATATTCCTACGTTCTGGCCGACATTCCTATGTTATTATCATTCCGTTTTGTGGCGAACAAACAGCATATAACACTTTCATGTCCTGAAGAACGTTCATATGTTTTCAACATTCCGTATGTAGGCTTCTACGTGTACCTCTGAATGCCTATACATCAGATTTGTTGTAGCGGAATAGCGCTGTATTAGACATTAGTTGCTTTGTTCCGTATATAAGCCCATATTGAACCATCAAAATTCAAGTTGTAAAAGTGCTTCTGCCACGCTCAACAGCTTTAGCAACAATCTTACTCTTCCTCTTTTTCTGCACTGTTTACGACCTTATTCGATATAAATCTGTTCAACCTCGGTCGCGTTCTACAGTATGAAACGAAGACACTGTATATTAGGAGGCAAGGTGCTGATCCGACCTCCTACCTCAACACTCTCCTGCAGTCACTCGGCAAAGCCTTACCTCGTCTATCTCCACGTTTTGCATGATTTGATTCAATCTGTATCTTATGGGAGCCGTAAAAAAGGCAAAATTCCCAAGAAATAGTTGAAGTAAGACGCGAAATGTTTGAAGACCTTCGGGACGATGAATGTGAGGAAACGAGTTGAATATTGTAAGTACTGGGACCAGCAAGGTAGAATGTGATAATAGGCTGTGTAAAAAAATACTTCAGCCGTCATTCACCCACTTGAATCGTTCTAATTCGCTCACTAAAAGTTGAGATGCCATATATAGATAGTTTGACAGTTGAATAGCCCATTCTCGCTAGTAATGAGGTCATCAGCATTATTTTCAATCGTTACCCTCGGTACTACTCCTGTCACCAATCTGACGTCGGCCAAACAAAGGGCGTTAGAAGTTATAACTTCAAAAATGTTATAAGTAGTAGAATGCTCTTGCCGCTTGAAAAATTCGACAAAAAGGCAGCTCTATGTCACACTCAACTCCAATGTTAGACAGTGATTAAATATTAAAGCTTCCTGAAGTTAATTTTGCACCATTCTGCTAAAATCTCAGGGCCGAACTAGGCTGCCAAGATCGAAACGGACTAAAATGACGATCTGTACCTACAATGCAAGAACCCTTGCTCAACAATCCGCTGTAGAAGATCTGTTGATTCAAGCAAGAAGAATAAGGTACGATGTCATTGGCCTGGCTGAGACGAGAAGGCGCCATCCTTTTCACGCTGTCTATGACACCGGAGAAGAACTGTTCCTTGGAACATGCGATCGCAGAGGTGTCGGTGGCGTTGGCGTCCTCGTCAAATCGAATTTGACCGTGAACATTGATTCGTTCGAACAACTAACAACCCGCATCGGACGATTACGGTTGAAACGATGTGGTTCTATGCCGGCTTTGACCATCTTCGTTGCTTACGCACCAACATCAAGCTATGACGAAGACGAAGTCGAAGCGTTCTATATGGACCTCGAAAAATTCTTCAGAGAAGATCATACATTCTTCAAGGTCATTGTCGGAGATTTTAACGCAAAAATTGGACCTAGAAGAACGTCTGCAGAACGTCACATAGGGACCCACGGACTAGAATGAAATGAACAGGGTGAGAGGCTATCCGAGTTTATCATGACGACCCAAACCATCCATGGTAACTCGCAATTCCAAAAGCCTCTCTCTCAGCGATGGACGTGGGAGTCTCTCAATGGAGAGTACCATAACGAAATAGATCACATCATAGTAAATCGAAGGTTTTGCCTGACCGACGTCGCTGTTGTTCCCAAGTTCTACACGGGATCAGACCATCGCCTCCTTCGCGCAACGTTCCGATTTTCGAGGAGAGGAGAGAAAGCCGCTAAATACAAACAACGAAGTCCCAGAACTACCATAAACTGGGATGTATTCAAATCATTAGTCGGCTCTTGGGAAGATACCGTTGTCGACAACATCGACGAAGAATACGATCGACTCGTTGAATATCTTCACGTTGGCGCTAAAAAAGCCGAAAGTCCTAAGGTCACGAAGAGACGCTTGTCTCCGCAGACACTCGAGCTGATACGTCAACGTGGAATCGCACGAGCCGCAGGCAACCGAAACCTTACGTCCGAACTTGCGAAACGATGCAGAGAAGCGATAAAAGAAGACCTTAAAGAGAGAAGAGCAGCAGTTATGGCAGAAGCTGCAGAAGCTGGGAAGAGCATTCGCAAAGCCCAGCGAGGCTTTGCCAACTATAAGACCAAGATGATTGCACTCCGATACCCTGACGGGACACTTACAGCTTCCAGAAGGGCTATGGAGAAAATCATCCACCAGTACTACTCGGATCTCTTCGCTAGCCATGTTCTCTTACCGTCATATAAATTGAAAGAGGACGAATATGTCGTTCCACCGGTCCTTCCTTCCGAAATCCGACATGCTATATCGTCGGTGAAAAACAGAACAACACCCGGTCCAGACAGGATTAGACCAGAACACCTGAAGAACCTGCCGCCAGTTCTCATCAACACCCTGGCTCGGCTCTTCACTCGCTACCTGTCAGAATGCAAGGTCCCTATTCAATGGAAAACCAGCAAGACCGTATTGTTGTTCAAAAAGGGAGACCTTCACGACATAGGCAATTATCGCCCAATCTGCTTGCTGTCCGTTGTCTA
The DNA here is from genome assembly GCA_019055375.1 of Parelaphostrongylus tenuis. Classification (NCBI taxonomy): domain Eukaryota; kingdom Metazoa; phylum Nematoda; class Chromadorea; order Rhabditida; family Metastrongylidae; genus Parelaphostrongylus; species Parelaphostrongylus tenuis. The sequence goes on from JAHQIW010000433.1 coordinate 159,299, forward strand.
TAAACTCTTTACTCGAGTCATCCTGAACAGGATTGACAGAACACTGGACGAAGGACAGCCATGCGAACAAGCAGGGTTCAGAAAAGGATTTAGTTGCATGGACCACATCCACACGATCACAAGACTCATTGAAGTTTCGCGAGAGTACAAACAACCACTCTGTCTCACTTTTATCGATCTGAAAAAAGCCTTTGATTCAGTGGAAACAGAAGCGGTTATAGAGGCTCTGGATAACCAGGGCGTCCCTACTCGGTACATAATGATCCTTCGTGAGCTTTATAAAGATTTCACGACCAGAATATCTCCATTCTACAACAATATCACCATTGACGTAAGAAGAGGGGTTCGACAAGGCGATACAATATCGCCAAAACTATTCACTGCCACCCTACAAAACGTCATGCGAACATTAGAATGGGACGAAATGGGAGTGAAAATTGACGGTCGACAATTAAACCATCTTCGCTTTGCTGACGATATCGTTCTCATAACACCAAACATCAGCCAAGCGGAACGAATGTTGACTGATTTCGATAACGCCTGTGGAAAGATCGGTCTTCAACTGAATCTAACGAAAACAATGTTCATGAGGAACGGATGGGTTTCTAATGCCCCATTCACGCTCAACGGAACGACAATTTCCGAATGCTCCAGTTACATCTATCTAGGTCGTGAAATCAACATGATGAACGACCTAGCCCCAGAGTTGAGCAGGAGGAAACGAGCGGCTTGGGGAACGTTTAAGAGCATCGAAGATGTAGTGAAGAGGACAAAGAACATCCGACTCCGTGCCCACCTTTTCGACTCGACAATTATCCCTGCCCTAACGTATGCAGCAGAAACCTGGTCGCTATGTAAGCAGTATGAAAGATCACTTGCCGTTATCGAACGCGCAGTCGAAAGGTCGATGCTAGGAGTATCCCGTATTTCGCAAATGAGACAAAGGATCCGAACTTCCGACCTACGTCAACGATCGAAAATCAGAGACGCCGTTCTACACGCCAGGATATCGAAAATAAGGTGGGCCGGACACGTGATGCGCTTCAACGACAACCGATGGACGAGAGCCGTTACCGACTGGATTCCTCGGGACGTCAAGCGCTCTAAAGGAAGACCACTGACCCGTTGGTCCGATTTCTTCACGAAAGCGATGGAAGAAAGATATGATGCTCAGCGAATTCCTAGAGCAAGGAGGACCCACTGGGCTACTCTTGCACGCGATAGGGAAAAATGGAAGAGTTGCTGGTACCCGCTCGAGTCACTCGACGATCAACGGGACGACAGGTGATACAGGTGATACGTCAAGCCAACTACCTTGCGTTTGAAACTTGGCGCAATCAATGCGAAAATTTTGGTGCAACCATTACAGTTGGTGTTATCAGGAGAATGCAAAAGTCACAACGATTTATTGCGAGGGCGTGTTACTCCACGCGATTTGCGCAATGAACATTAGCACTCGAGGGATCCTCGACAAGCATTTCCTCACTCTGATTTTCTATATATTTATCTGTCTGGTTATTTATCAGTCTAATCAGAAGCTTGAAATTTCACTAATGGCGAATGGCACATAGATTCGATAAACATATGGTCACAGGTAGGTAAAGTAGCTCATTATGCAGTAGTTTCTTTTGTAAAAGAGCCGTTAAAACCGGAGTGAATAAAGCGGACTCGCTCCGCTGTGAACGAACGTCTGCTAGTTGAACCTCTGCCAAAAATGCTATATAACAACTAGTAATTCTTTAGTCACAAATATCCAGTGACTGACGAAATGGTGCTGTAAAGAAGACTAACACTATGACCATTCTGACTCAACCGAACTAATGGGCTTTCAAGAAAAACATGCTGGGAAGTAAGAAAGAGTAGGTCCAGAACTACAGAAACGTTTAACAAAGATGGCTCACATAACAATTATGAGATATATACCGAAATTTTCACGTGATCTTGAGAAAACACACGAAACGAACGGTATAAATAAATTCAAAATACCAGCTAAGAGCAATCGAGTGTACAACACTACCGATCTGGTGATTTTCACTTGACGGCAGTGTGGTGTAAATCGTTCATCGTCGCCTACTCTTAGTGTGGGAACTGAAACATCCCGGGAGGATTGGCTAAAAGATGAAGGGTTCTCCCCACTGAGGAGACTGTCAAGGTCTGAACACGTGTATCGGCTGTACAAGAGCCCATTCACAGACCACATGAGGAGTTGGCTCACATAACAATTATGAAAGATGATTAAAGCCTAATTGACTCTTTTGAAGCGGCATCTCATCGATCCTGCAGTGGAAATATTATATATATAGTATATATATACATTTGGGGCTCATTTTCTGCTCTGAGAAAACCCTATAATTTTCGTGTTACTCTGATTTTCGCGTTTTTCTCCATACTCTCAATACTTCATGTTCATATGTAGCATTTAGATTTGAAGAAAACTCCGAGTGTGGAATACAATCTTCTTTCCGCTTCTATATCACTCTACAGAGACTTATCAGAAAATCAAACCACGATTCAAAATTTTCGAGAAAGGGGACAATAGACTGAGTATTGAAAATGTTATGAAATCACAGAAAAATCCTATCGATTCAAACAGAGTGCTTTGAGTGTAAATCAATTAGATTTTCGCTGTTACAGTGCACTAGGGAGGCGTTTTCAAATTTCAAGCTATCAAACGATTGCTAGAATCTAGTCAGAAAGCTCTGTCCAGCAAAAAAGGCTTCTGAATTATCACGATACGATAAAGACCCATGCCGCCTCCAAAAGCTCAAAATTATGCAGCACAATTGTGCTGTGGTAGTCCTACTTTTGACCACACTAAACTTCCTGTCTGAGATAATTCACTGCTACCATCGAATACTCAGCCGATTCAAGTGTAAGCGTTGCAGACAAGTCAACTGAATAAACCTCACAGTGAACTGACGAATAGTACGTCTCCAAACAACACAAAAATGGAGTGTTATCTAGAAGTTAATGTAATGTTAAACTACTTACCTATCTGGAAAACATACTAATGAGAATATATAAGTAGATTTCATAATAAATTTAGCTTCAAAATAAAGAACAACCCCATGAAAACTTCATGATCAATATGTTAGAATCACACGCGATGTACGAAAAGTTCATTCATTAACATTGTGATGTAGCATGACACCTGGAGTACCTGTGATAAAAGGGAAATGAACGCTGTTCTCATGAAAAGAGTGGAGTCAAAAGGAGTCGAAGTCTAGAATAAGAAGCAGTATTGAGACCTAAAATTTTGAAAAAGAATAAATAAGGCTTTCATTTGTGAAAATCGGACGACTTTTGGTCCTATGATCGAGTTAGATAATCTGCGAAATATGTCATTTTTCACAGCATCAATACATGTTAATTTGGGAACTAATCTGAAAACCTGATCCAATGTGAACCACGGATAATGAAATTACTTTTTTTAAAAATACAACAATGTATTAAATCTGATAAGGATATGACATATTTTGAGGGCATAGGTCTAGTGCTATATAGGCGCCTATTTCGTCCTATTGGGACTCATCAGTAGCACCCTCCCTCGGTTCCGTCGATCCCTTGAGGTGAAATAATCCTCTAAATGAATCGACGCCGAGTAAAAATTAAGCACCCAAAGTAGGATGATGGTATTACCTGACTTTGTGGTGACCGGCAGTCGAGCTTGCGGGCTTTTAAAATGAA